>ML798117.1:156016-169691 GCA_009831015.1 Picea engelmannii
TTCTCTCCTTTTGCTATCACCAATGATCCTTTGATGACCTTCCACGTCTTATCTGTAAATATGGATATACAACCTTCACTTGCCAACTGCCCTGTTGAAATTAAATTTTTTCTTAAATCTGGAACATGTCTTACCTCTTTCAAAAACCATTGGTTTCGATTGCGTTGATTTATTTTTACCTTTCCCATTCCAACAATTTTGCATGGTGCATCATCACCCAAATGAACCTGTCCAAAATCACCTTGAATATAATCTAGAAAATGTTTTTTATGGGGTGTGGCATGAAATGAAGCCCCTGAATCTACTACCCAAGACTCAAAAATATTATCTACAGAAAGAATCAAAGCATATTGTAACACATCACCTGTTGCATTTGCTTCCTGATGTCTCTCATGTTGTCCATCTCTTTGTTTCTTTGTAGCTTTGCAGTCTTTCTTCAGATGTCCTTTCTTCCTACAATTCCAGCACTCTATCTTTCCAAGTCTAGATTTGGATCTTCCCGTCCTAGAATTTCCACGGTTCCCTGAGCCCTTCCTAGGGAACTAGCGTCAATAGGGCAGGTCCTCTCTATGGTTAAAACCCAAGGAAACAAAACTCAGATCCCTCAAAACATCAATTATAATTACCAAACTCTAAGGGAATGATATTCTTATTCCTGTATTTACCTAGATGTACAGATCTAGTACTGTTGACATTTAATGCATTGGTTAGAAGAGGCTCTAAGTGAACATAATAGTAGTTACCTTTTACAAAAACTGTTACCCTATTGTATCCCTTTTATAGATTATATGCGTATAAAATTCAAAATTTAAATTTTTGGAATTTTGATAGGTAAACGGATATGGAATCCTTCTACACCTATTGTTTCACAGAATGAAAGTAAGAATACCAGTACAAGGCAAAAAACATAGAATTATGAAAATATTGTGAATTTCGGCATTCGAGACTTGCTCGTTACATTAATGCGAAGTTCCCTTTCTTTTCCAAACCCCGAAACTCTGAACCCCAAAATCTTGAAATGTTAGTTTCTTTCTTTTTCACAATTCGAGAATTGTTGTATGTTGGATGTTTGTCTATGAAAACTATGAAACCTCGAACTCTAAAATCTCGAAAGGTGGGTCCGACCTTTCCTTTTTCACATTTCTAAAGTTTGTTTATATTAATGTTGAACACTGGAACTCGCGAAGTTCCAAACCCCGAAATCCTAAAAAGCGGGACCCACTTTTCCTTTTTCGAATTTCAGAGGTTTGTATATGTTGTTGTTTGGGGCACTTACACTCGTTGAATCCCAAAGTGCTAGTCACTTTTCACAATTTCAGGAGTTGTCGTGTGTTGTTGTTTGGCTTTTATAGTTGTGAAATCCCGAACTCTGAAATCCCGAAGTGCTAGTCACTTTTCGCAATTTCGGGAGTTGTTGTGTGTGATGTTTGGCATCTAAACTCGCGAAAGCCCGAACCCCGAAACCTTGAAGGACTGGGTCCACAATATTCCCTCTTTTTTTGCATTTTCGGCAAAAATAACATGGCCTTTGTTTTGTTTTGTGTGTGTCGAGCATTGAAAAATCGCCGAAACCCGATTATTTGTTGTTTTTCCACAAATTGTAGGAGCATAGCAGGAAGCGTTGGTGAATCTTCCTTTCGTTTAGAGGTATGGAAGTAACAGACCTGTTTTATAAGTCACTTTCATGGTTAATTCTGTACCTGTTTTATAAGGCATCAACAGATAAGAAAATAATGATAAAATTGACAAGACTTTAAATAAACTTGGAAGGGAGGAGTAAACACTTATTTTATCATCGAGTAGGAAGCTTTAAATTGAATAGTAATGACAATCAACAACAGTAAGGTCTCTAATAAACCTTCAGACTCAAACTTTACAATAGAAGACTTAATTGCTTGAATCTCGAAACCATGCAAAGATAATTGTACCCAAAAAAAAAAAAAAAAAAAATTCACAATTTTTTAGGTACATTACATATGGTATCAGAGGAAAAGTTACAACACTAGGCCTGAACAGGGCCACATTAATTGCTTAGTATATATTCTGATTTATGAAAAAACTAATAAATCTTGTGGATTACAAAGAGAAAGCTCTTTTGTTTTGTGTTGAATAATGGCAGCTCAAGAAGGTGCAGAAATTAGGGTGGAAGAGAATCCGCAACAAGGACCTCCTGGAGATCCAAGATAGAATAGTGATCGAAGCTCACACATGGAGGTGTTGGAAACAATGAGGAACTTTATTGTTGAACTACAGGTTTTCAAGGTCGACAATGAAAAATTGAAGAAGGCACACCAGGAACAACAAGAGAAAAATGAAGTCCTGTTGCATAGTATAGTAACCAAGAAAAGCCCAAAAGATGATAACCCTGAGGAAGAGGTTAACAAAAAGGCCTCCAAGAATTCTGGTGTGAAAACAGAAAAAGAAGATAGTTCGTCTGAAGGGACACCTTCAGCTGAAGACAAAACCATACCAGACAGAAAAAGAAAACAAGCAGACCACCTTGAAGGAGAATTTAAAAAGATTAAACCTGCTACTTTTGATGGAGAATCCAGGATAGGAGAAGAAGCTGAGGCATGGTTGTTGGACATAAAAAAATACTTCCAAATATACAACTATTCCAACAACATGAAGGTTAGAATGGCCATCTACAATCTGAAGGGGAAGGCCAACATTTGGTGGAAGGACCTAAAATTGGCCAAGGTCCTTAAGGAGAAACAGTTGGAATGGTCAGACTTTAAGAAGTATTTTAAGAAACAATACCTTTCTGAAAGCTATTATGAAAGGAATATGAAAGAATTTTATGAGTTATGACTTGGACAAATGATGATGGAGGATATTATAAATAAATTTCTGGAACTATTAGGGTTCATACCATACATCTGGGAGGACAAGGTAAAAATCCAACGATTCTTAAGTTTTTTACGACAGGATTACGAGGACAGACTTGAGTTTGACAACCCAAATCCTTGAGTGAGGCATTTAGGAAGGCACGAATGTGTTATGACCAGTATAAACAATGGGTAGAGTTTCCAAAGACCTGGAAGGATAAGAAGCAAGATGGAATGCACCAGCGGAAGAAGGGATACCAGCCAACTCCTTATTGGAATGTAGCAAAAAGTGTCCCAAGGATGGATTTTCACTCCAATCATCTGAATACACAAGGTAGCAGTAAATCGGTAAACCCAGGAACAAAGAAGTTTGGGGACAACTCTCGCTAGCCATTAAAGTGTTGGGAGTGTGGAGAGCCTCATCTAAGGAGGAGTTATCCACATTTAATTACAACAAACAAAACTGTTGTTCACAATTTACAGGAAGCCTCGATAGTGGGAGACATGGGAAAAAGTTTGCATTGGATAAATGCATCCATAGATGGTCGACAAGCTAACCACCAGTCCTCGGTGGTAGAGATCGAAGGTAAAATCCATGACACTCGAATTTCTATTTTAATTGACTCGAGAGCTACGTTAAGTTATATTACTCCCGATGTAGTAGAGTCGAATAAACTTAAGAAACAAAAGCATGAAAAATCTTGGCTTGTACAACTAGCAATAGGTACTGAAAGAAAAGTAGTTAAATTTATTTCTGATCTTGAGTTCATCTTAAATGGTCAAAAGATAAGGAACAATTTGAACATCCTACCACTAGGATCTTATGATATGATTATCGGGATGGATTGGTTGGAACAACAAAAAGTAGTACTAGACTGTTATACAAATATATTTAGCTACAAAGATAATTTTGGCACTGTTAGAACAACCCAAGGCATACCAAAACCTGTGTCAGTTAGACAAGTTTTAGCGATGCAATTCAAGAAATGTATTAGAAAGGGATGTCAAGTTTATGCCATCCAAGTAATGAATCTATTAGAAAATGAAGATAAGCCCAAGTTAGAATACTTTGTTGTCCTACGTGAATTCGGAGACATGTTTGTTGATGAGATACCAGAATTGCCTCCTAGGAGAGAAATAGATTTCTCCATAGACTTACTACCCGGATCAACATAAAATTCTTACTATTGAGGGATAATGGGCAGAAAATTCTTACTATTGACGGATAATAGTGGGGTGAAATATCTATTTAACCAACTAGACCTTAATGCAAGACAAGAAAGGTGGCTAGACCTCCTGAGAGAATTCCACTTCGAGGTCAGACATATCAAGGGTAAGGAAAATAAAGTAGCAGATGCTTTAAGTCGCAGAATCCATGGGTTATTTGAGATAAATATTAGGAAGGAAAAATGTGATTTGGAACAAAGAATAAGAACGACAGGGGTTAACAATGGAAATTACACTAAGATGATGGAAGAATTTCAAAATAGTATCGCAAACCCAGATAAACCAGATATAAGTATCGACAAGAAAGGACTTTTAAGATTTAAAAGCAGACTGTACATACCGGATGCAGTAGAGTTAAAGTTAACTATTTTAGATGAAGTGCATAAGAAAACATATTCTGGCCATCCAGGTAACCAAAAGACAATAACAACACTCGGAAAACTATTTTACTGGCCTAACATGAAGATAGAAACAACAAAATACTTGGCTAGGTGCCAAGATTATCAACAGGTTAAGGTCGAACACTAGCATCTAGCCGGCTTATTACAACCACTACCATTACTATAATGGAAATGGGAGACCATATCACTGGACTTTATAATAGGTTTTCCAAAAACTCAGAAACAGAATGATTCAATCATGGTTGTAATCGATAAACTCAGTAAGTCTGCACACTTTATTCCTCTAAAGTCTACTTTTAAAGCTATTAATATTGCTGAAATATTCATGAAAGAAATTTTTAGACTACATGGTATTCCTAAAATGGTGATTTCGGATAGAGACGTAAAATGCACATCCTCTTTTTGGAAGGAATTGTTTGCAGGCCTAAATACTAATTTGAATTTCAGTACGAGTTATCATCCACAAACGGATGGACAGACCGAAAGGACAAATCAAATCATAGAGGATATGCTCCACATGTATTTAAGAACAAAGCTGAACAAGTGGAAAGACTACCTACATTTGGTAGAATTTGCATATAACAATGGGTACCAAACTTCGGCTAAGTTGAGCCCTTTTGAAATACTTTATGGAAGAAAGTGTACAACTCCAATTAGCTGGGATAACTCAGCTGACAGAATCATGGTTGGACCAGCGATGCTCCAATAAATGGATAACATGGTAAGGAAGGTACAACAGAACTTGAAAGAAGCACAGGATAGACAGAATATGTAACATCCCGCTCTGGCGCACTGAGAAAACTTATTCTTTGAGGACACTTTCTCACAAGGGATCCAAACTATTATGATATTAAAACTTTTGTCCTTAATTATGATGCGTTATGATAGATGACATGATGTTTTACTGCATTGACATAGGCAGGTGCTATTGACTCGGTTTTACTAAGTGTGGAGGGTTTTGGACCTTGAGGGTGCTGAGGCATCGACGAAACCCCTTGGACTCCAGATTGAGTCAGGGAGTGTGCTATTGGGGTTTTATTTTTTTACTATGATTTTAGTACATTTGATTAGATGATATGATGTGGACATGTTCTGACAAGATTGTTGATGATGTAGGCTGACGATAGCTTGCTGACCAAACTCACATATGGAGTAAAGGGGTCACACACGACTACAAGAGATGTTTAGGGAGAGGTGTGGACAACATCCCTGCCACATCCTACTAGCACTCTCACTGTGGCTCGAACTGTAGGCTAACTATTACCTAGTTCGAGAGGACCCACGATGCCGCGAGGCTAGACTGTGACAATCACTCGTAATGATTCTAAGGGGCATGCAATAAGGTGGAGGCCTTATTAATTAGAATCCCTTAGTCTTCCACAAGTTCACCTGGCGGAGTGTTGACTCTAGGGGTTATTGATGTCTACCAATCATTCAAGAAGCGAGTGACACCCTTGGAGCACGTGGTGCGTCCTGAAGGGCACATCATGCAAAAGAAACACTAGAGGCAAGTGGCACCCTTGGAGCACATAGTGCATCCTGAAGGGCACGTCGCGTTGATGATGTTAAAGGAACGAACCCAGATGGCCCTAAGACTAATATCTCTTTAAGAAATTTTAAAACAACTTACCTAATTAAAATGTCGCCTAGTTCAGAATATAAGTCCTAAGTCTAAAACCTATCTAGGGGTAAAATTTTGTCTACCCTTAAGAAAACTTACCTTATAAAAAAATAAAATAATAAATTTTAAACTAAAAACCACTTAAGTAATAGTTGTGGACTTCATAAATTTCTGGATAAAATGAAGAGAGTAAGAACCTAATTAAAATCTGTGGATATCAAAGGTAAGGAAGAAATAAATTATTTAACTTGTGAAAGTGTAAAAATATATTAAATTAATAATAAAAGGAAAAGAGTAAATAGCACAACTGCCATTTTGGCTCTAATAAAAAGCAGAAAGAAGGGAATAATAAAAATTAGGAAACTAAGGAATGGAGGAAACATAATAAGGGAAAGAAGGGAACTTAAGGTAAAAAGTGAGGTTAACATAGTAAATAATCTACAATTAAGAACCTTCTAATTTGAACTAAATTAGCAACTTCATTTTAGGGAAAGTATTTAAACCTGTAAGGGAATCTAGGAACACCTAGGAGTAAAAATAGAAGCAACTCTAGGTGGGTGAGGGAAATGAGACAATTATTAATTTAAAGAAACAAATTATTGGAGGAAAGTGGGGGATGGATGACACTTGTACGAAGGAGAATTATTAGAATTTTTTTATTAAAACTTAAATCAAATGAGATTTAGGGAAAGTTTGTAAGTTCTAAAAGTCTATAAAAGAGACAGAGGAGAATGAAGAAGGGGAATCAGATGTTAGTGTAACGTTACGCTGTTGGATTATTGACTTGACTGATTACTTATGGGGAGTTGGGTTTTCCCAGCTCGGATAGGAATGGTAGCTCGGCCTTGCGAGGTGAGATGGGAGCTAGACGTACCATCTGGATAGTGTGTGGCCCCTTTTTGGCTCAGGGGGCTAAGGGGGAAGAAGAGTACCCCTAGCGTTGGCTAGGAGGTACTGGTGTAGTCTCGATGGTCAGCGAGTGGGAGCAGCATGGAGAACGCGGATGTCTTTCGAGGCGAGCGATAAGGCAGCAGTATGATTTGTATTTTAGTAGAGTAGAATGCATTATAAACTTATGTTTGAATCTGTATGTTGATTTGTAAATGGATGTATTGTGTCTTGAGCTTGATGTCGTTCAAATTTATCTTATTACTTCTGTGATGGATTGACAGTTTATTTCTACGGTAGCATTGGAAGTGGTGATTACAATAATTAGAATTGATTTTCAACTACGCGTTTAGGATGATTAAAACCATTACCTTTAGCTCTAACATTGAAACAATGTTCTTAGGATACCAGTGTGATTTTACGAGCTTATCCATATTTATTGCTTACCCCTGTGACCCTTTCGTGTCTGCATGGCTCTTCGTGGCTGTACATTCCTAGATGTAATTATCGGCATTTAGAAATTTGGATGTGTAGTTTTATAGTCTTGACACTCACTGTTAGTTAATGCATTGTTGTATATATATCTAGGGGTGCTTTAGTGGCAATTTCGTTCTGCAGCAGATATCTATATTTTACCTATGCCAATTTTAGATAAAAAATTCAAGGTCTTACTTTATTGGTGAATCGTTCTGTAGTTGATATATAGTTAATACTATTGTTAATCACATAGAAATCAAACTATTAAATTTCGATTCATTCTCTAATGGGCGTAAGGGAATTTTTCTTTTCTTAAGATTAGTTGGAGATTTCATTCTGGCAATTTCGGGCTACCATTTCATTCCTGGCATTCTCAATTGTAAGTTTAATTCTGAGATTTCATTTCTGAAATTGTTCAAGAAATTTTCCTTGTAAATTGGTTACTGAAGAAAACTCTTCTGGCAATTTCGTTTTTGTGTATGGTTACAGTGATATTGTTTCTAGAAAATTTTGTTTTGGTAATTTGTTACTGAAATTGATTTCTGGAAAATTCGTTTTGCATGTCGTGGGTTGTTGGTTGTTGGCTCTATGTATTTTTATTAAGAAGTTGAGGGCATACTACTTACTGTAACTAAGGCTCAGCGATCCTTAAATATTGGGTCATTATAGATCTGAAAATGCACCCTCTGTGTGGATCGTTCAAATTTACGTGTGCACTGGTAGATATTCATCTCACTTGGAATGTTAAATGATTAAAGACAAAAGGCATGTGTTCATATGAAGTGGGCACCTTTACCAACTCTCCTGTCCCAACTGGTATTTTGTTTTTCCACCGAGCTGAGGGTCCCCTCAGAACGGACAAAAATCACTGACAAATCCACAACCACTAGTCTTTGGCAAAGCGTGAGGAGCCAATAAGTATTCCATTACCTTTTTAATGCATCGCATTGAGGGGATTCACCTTCCCTTCAGTTGCCTCCATTTATTCCTTTGCCAACAATTATGTTTTTACCAAAATGTTAACCCCGAATTTCTGTTTTGATACAAAGATTTTAAATTACTATGGCTGCCTTGATGTCCACGTTCTGCTTGAWTGGCATGTTGGTTTTGACTGCATTCTGATTTATGGGCCACGTTTGAGTTGTGATTCCACCCCTTTCTCTGCCCACGACTCGTTCTCCTGAACATTTTTCCCAATCCCTTACCATGGCATGGATYGCCTTGAAGAGAACTTGTTGTTGAGTACATCGCATGCACACAACGATAACACTGTGCACCCCATGTTCAACCTCGCAAAGTTATAGCCTTCCACTCCACCATTTAATTTCACTATGGAGTTACARCATTAAAAACGCCTATAAGGTAGGCCGTGAATGGCGATATCGACTGATAGTGATTAAATTTGCTGAGTTGGATCAGCCCGTTTCATTTAKTTGGTAAGACATTATTGATTGAGAAGGTGAGCTTCCAATGCGTTGGTAATGGTCGTTAAACCCGTTTTGTCTTAATCCTTGCCAAAGTTGGGGTAACCCCTTCTACCATATTTAGAATCGAGATATTGGTTAAAATTCCATTCTATGTAGGGTAAACCTTTATTCATGTTTTTCATGGCGAAATTTACTTTCCTTATCTTAACTCGCTGTCCTCAATTACTGTCTTCCATTACTTTTTACTATCTTCATTACTTTCATCAATTACTACTGGACTAGTAAGAAAGTACTGTCTTCAATTACTAATTCTAGAAGAGGTAGTTGAAAAAGGAATGTTTCTGTTTATTTATTTAATTTAGAAGATGCTAAGGAATGTTTACTGAAAACAACACGTTCAGTTGAAAAGATGATTCCTAAATGGCGAGTCTTAGATGTTTAAAGAAGGGATTTATTTTTTAAGAGAAATTAATTTATTGTGGCTTGGTACCATTGTTACGTATTTAATTTAAGAAGGGAATTGTTTATTCTTATATGTTTAAATAAGGGATTATTTTAAAGAGAAATTAATTTATTTGACTTGGTACCATTGTTATGTATTTATTTTTAGGAAGGGATTTATTTATTCTTTATGTACAGAAGGGATTTATTTATGTTAAAAAGGGATTTATTTAATTAAGAAGGGATTTAATTCTTTTTATTTTTACTTAAAGGAGTGATTTATTTATTTATTATGACTTGGTATCTTTGTTTATAAATTGTTAAACCCTTAATTTAGATCGACTCTTAATGCTAAATTAAGGTAACATGTTGACCTAATTGCAAATTTTAAATGATTTCAATGCTAACATAAAGTTGTTATCGACAATTCGATTTCTAACTTGCTATTGGATTGTAAAACAATGATAAACTTAGACTGGTTCAGTGATCTATATTTAGCGTCAATTTAGATCATAGATATTGACCTTTTATCCAGAATTAATGGCGTGGTAGTTGTTGAGGTCGTTTTTAGCTTGTGCTTCCCGTTGAGGATTGTTGTTCATTTTAATTAATGTTTGTACTTGGTTGGTAAACCTTCAGTATTCTTGGTCTATTGTGTCGGGTGGGAATGTAGACACCTCCATGTTCCTCAGAATAGTCTCCATCCCTAAGACCTTAAATGGTTAAAATCCATGGGAACCTGGGCTTGAGCATTGCTTATGTGTCCTTGAGGTCCTAACCATTGCAGAGTAGGACGGGGGGGTAGTCAGTCTTATTATTGTCGGTTGGTGGTCATTCATTACATGCAGATGATTGATGTGCATATTAGATCGTTATGTCATTATCACATTTGTATGCGTCATGATTCGTCGTCATGTGGCGGTGAAGAGTACAATGTCTTGTTACCCTTATACACACGCACAAAAAAAAAATTAAAAAAATTAGCACTTGTTATAAGAGGTTTGTCATCGTAATGAGGAGGCTCATTAAAGAAGAGCTATGCTAATTTCAAGTGGGAGACCATATTTACCTAAAGGTAAAAGCTCAAAAAATCTCGCTGAAGTTAGGGAACTGTGCCAAGTTGGCACCTAGGTTTTGTGGGCCATTCAAGATACTAGCTCGAATTCGACCTGCATATCAACTTGCACTTCCAGCTAATCTAAGAATTCATAATTTATTTCATGTTTCTTTGTTGAAAATGTATATTCATGACCCTAATCATATGATTGATTGGAACTTGGTGCAGGTGGAACTTGAAGGCGACTTCTAGGTGTAACCCCTGGGCATTTTGGACCGAAGAGAAATAACACTTCGGAACAGAGTTTTCGCTCAAGTAAAGGTGCAATGGAAACACTTTATTCCTGAGGAGGCCACTTGGGAATTGGAAGGAGATTTACGGGAATCTCATACAATACTATTCTAGGAAAGGAACAAACACTAAGGATGGTGTTTTACTGAAGGGGGAAAGGATGTGACATCCCCCAAAAAAAAAATATTTTTTATGTGCTAGAAATTTATTTCCTTTTTTTGCAAATTCGAATTTGGAATTTTTTTGTCATTTATGGCAATTTCGAATTTTGAATTTAATAATTGTATTTAATTATTGTGATTGTTGGGAAGAGATATGTTTGGACTCAACTAACTATTTGAGTATGACACTTGTATCACAATAGAATATTTATATTAATTGCAGTAGGACAAATGGACCAACCATGTTAAAATTAGCTTACCATGACTCCATGAGTGGGGAACATGTTGGAACTATCTCTAGGTTGATTATGAGAAGTGGAAAATCAGAGATTTGGCCACTGGAAGCCCCTAAAAATTATGGATTAAGAGAGATGCGAAAATCCCTAAAGGAGGGAAAAAGACCTAGGAAAAAAATTGATAAATAACATATGCGAGGAGGTAGGACGCTGCCAAGTATGCTGAGGAAATCATTTTTGAGCTCTCATGCTGTTATGAGCACTATTGAGTAAGTGTGAGGCAAGCGGAGCCTGCTGAAATAGATTTGTCTTGTTGTTATGAGCACTCTTGATTAAGTGTGAGGCAAGAGGATAGTTTTTGGAATTGAATTACGTTGCTGAGGAGGAGTTTCCAAGTTCGCCCCCATGGATTCATGGTCAGGCTAGGGGGTGAATCGGGCAAGTGATTTTGGCTGCCCTCTTCTATGGTTGGGAGGAACGTGGTTGTTCCCTTTGTCATCCCGCGGATTTGATTCAGATATGTTGATCTACCCCTCTCTATTATGAATTTCTATGTTTTATCTGATGGCATGTATCTATTAAATCTGAACTTGAATAGTTTCCATTCTTTGTCTGAATGATTTTTTTCTGATGCATTGTACTTGATTAAAATGAAACTGTAATGATTCCCATTTTCTGTTCATTATGAAGAATATAAGTGAAGGAAATCCATATATACATATATATATAGTAATACATCTGCTGGAATATCCACACCTATCTTCTAAATTATAGTTATTTGTTGTGGAAGATGAAGACCTTTCATAGTTATAATCTATGTGTCGTAACGAAGTTCGTAATAAACATCCAGAATCTAGAAGACAGATCCTCCTGTGAGTAAAATGCTAGATGGATTCACCTGTAATTTATATTTCCATAAGTAAGTAAGGAAAGGAGGGAATAAGCGTCAATAGGGCAGGTCCTCTCTATGGTTAAAACCCCAGGAAACCAAACTCAGATCCCTTGGAACATCAATTATAATTACCAAACTCTGAGGGAATGATATTCTTATTCCTATATTTACCTAGATGTACAGATATAGTATTGTTGACGTTTAATGCATTGGTTAGAAGAGGCTCTAAGTGAACATAATAGGAGTTACCTTTTACAGAAACTGTTAACCTATTGTACCCCTTTTATAGATTATATGCGTATAAAATTCAGAAGTTAGATTTTTGGAATTTTGATAGGTAAACGGATATTGAATCCTTCTACACCTACTATTTCATAGAACGAAAGTAAGAATACCAGTACAAGGAAAAAAACTTAGAATTATGAAAATAATGTGAATTTTGGCATTCGGGACTTGCTGGTTACATTTATGAGAAGTTCCCTTTCTTTTACAAACCTCGAAACTCCGAACCCCAGAATCCTGAAATGTTAGTTCCTTTCTTTTTTTCAATTCGAGAATTGTTGTATGTTGGATGTTTGGCTATGAAAACCACGAAACCTCGAACCCCAAAATCTCGAAAGGTAGGTCCCACCTTGTTGGTAAATTCAGTGGATAGAATGCAGTGATGGTTGTTGTCATTAATGGCAACAGTAGAGATAGCAGGATAAGAAGGATAAAACCATGTGGGTATTTGGAAGTAAAAGCTCAGGAGGAACAGCCTTGAAGAAAACGCGCACAGCAAGAGCTTACAAAGGAAAAAGGAAGAAGAGTCAGTGACCGTAGGATCTCATACAAATTTCTCGAAAGAACGAGGGCCATCAGATCTGTAAAAGTTGTGAGAGAGATAACCCAAAGGCCTCATCGACAATTCGGGGATCGGGATTTCATATGTCAAGAACACAATGCATTAAGAACTCTGAAATCGCGAAATGTGATTTCGCGAAGTGATCACAGCCATTGGATAAGAATGAATCTGATCCGTTGATCATAGCCCTGTTTGGAGTTTCGAGGTTCAATTTTAGGTATTGACAAGAACTTTGAACATCAGACATCGCGAAATCGCGATACGCGATTTCCCGATAAGAGGTATAGGTTGTGGGCCACCCAGGAGTTAAATACAGGACAGGTGTAAGGAATACAGAGAATGTCGGGAATCGGCATATTGCAAGTCCAGGGGGTCAATGCACCTATTATTATAAACCCTAAAACCCCGAGGAGAGGTATGGTGGAGGTCACATGATAGCTGGTCACATGGACCATTGTGTAGCCAAAAGGGACTAAGGTTCGGGAAAAGAGCACATCGGGGATCGGAGAATCGGGGGTTCTGAGTACAAGTGCATATCGACAATGAGAATGCTAAATTCACGATGACTGAAATCCTGATGGGATCTGAACCGTTGGATCAAACATTGATCGGAGGGTTGATATTGTCCCTCACACATTAACGCTTCAGTTGTAAATTCGTTAAGTGAAACCGACTGAGAATGATGAATTGGTTAGCGTTTCAGTTGCCAAGACAAATGTCGTTGGATTTCCCATTGAAAGGGGAAGTGGAATTGCTAAAGAAAGGTGTATAAAAGAAAATGAAGTAGACCAAATCTGATTGATCGTTCTGAATGAAAAATGTGTAAACAGTAAGAAAAAGAAGATGAGCAGAGGAATAGTAAGCAGTGAAGGAACTGCGCAGAA
>ML798118.1:0-11019 GCA_009831015.1 Picea engelmannii
CCCTTTCCAGTCCCCTTCTCACCATGAGAAAGCTTGCTTATATAGCCTTAGAGAGGCTCAACAACTTGAGATATCTTTGGGGTGAGTTGAGGATTTTCCTCCTTCAGTTAGGGATCTGCCCTAAGCTCATGGCTTGATTGAGGATTCGAATTCAACTTCCTTCTAAGAATGAAAAGATCCTTCCCCCATTCTACTCAACAAATCAACTGATGCCTAGAATAGGTAGCACTCCCTCAAAAGGTCACTCAGAGCATTATAACGCTCCCTAGTAGTGTATAGGGAAGTGCCAACCCTCCTGAGGGTAGGAGCGCTCCTGAAAAAGGGCTGATGCAACGCTATAATGCTCCTTGATGGCTTATGGGGGGGCACCAACACTCCTGAGATAGTTATAGGGGAGCGCTCCCCTCCAAAAACTCAGTTTTTTGGGTGCTTTCAGATGGCAAGAGGTTTATAATCCTGTTGACTCATTTCTCCTCTTCCAAATCAAATGTTTGATGTGTTTCAAGTGTCCTCCTCATGTAGTTATAGGCACGACATAGGCATCATGGCAGTATGCTTTCTTTAACACTTGCGACACTTGCGACACTTATAATGACGACACTTGCGACACTATCGAAGTGAGTAATTTTGATGTGTAACATACGTGCACAAAAAATAAATTTATAAATAATATTGAATTACTTGAAAATGAGAATTTGATATAGACATTAATAAATAACGTATAAACAATATGGATTTAGTTAATTTGATGTAGACATTTAACAATCAAATATTAAGTTTTTAATTTTGATATAGACATTTAACAATCAAATATTAAGTTTTAAAATTTGATATAGACATTTAACAATCAAATATTAAGAATAGAGTAAGCATTTAAGTGATTAGTCTGTGCCTCAATAGTCGGCCAGAGCCGAATCTATTGTCTTTCACTCCGGTGTTAAAGACTTAGATTCAAATGCCCTATTTTTCTGTGCATAGATAATCTCTTATTAACATTGGTTGTCACTTGGCCGTGGGGGCCAACCCCATGGCCAAGCCATGGGTACGCGACATGGTTGGCCCCCCACGACCAAGTCGCAGTCATTTCAAACATTTTGTATTTCATAAAAATTTCAAACTGTCCAAGTTTTAATTTCAAACGTTTTTTATTTTATAAAAAAATAAAATCTTTAGGAATTCAATTTATAAATCCATTTTTACATATGTAATATTAGATTATCATAAGTTATAAATATTATTTTACATTGTTGATTCTGGAATTCCTTGCTGTACATTACTGTCTATAATTTGTAAAGGAATATTTGTGAAATATACATACAATGGAAAATATTTAAAACATATATATGTAATTTTTTTTAATAAATTTAAAAATACAATAGGAAGACAATTTAAAAATTACTTGTTTATATGTTCAAATTATACACACAAACAATAAATTTATTGGATTTACTTAAAAATGGGAATTTGATATTAGTTGATTTGATATAGACATTTAACAATCAAATATTAAGTTTTTGAATTTGATATAGACATTTAACTATCAAATATTAAGAATAGAGTAAGCATTTAACCTTGCGCTCATGAGATGATCTCAATATCCAACATAGCTCATCTAAGCACCAGCGTGAGTGACCATAATTCTTAGAAAAAATGGCAATGTGAACATAGGCACTGCTAATGGCTCCTCGGATTGCAGGGCAAACGGTATTTTCTGTGCGCAGTTCCTCCTTGTCCAGGAAGACGCGCAACCCATAGGATGTGAGATTATGGTAGATGAGACTAGCGAGATGGTTTTTGGTGTCTGGTCCCCTGTGGTTGATGAAAACCTGGTATTGCTCTGCCTTTGTTACTTGCTCCATACTTGATATCTCTTACCGATCGGATCAGATTGGAAGATGAAGAAAACGCTTGAGCTACAAGAGAAATTAAGGAAATGAAGATAAAGATGGAAACGAAAAAATGCTGATGACTATTAGGAGATCGAAAAGTCAGGTGATCACAATAATTGTGAAGGGACAGGTTAGGTACGATGTACGGTGTATGGTTTCTTGGTTGAAAATATGACCACAAATCGTTATCCTTCACTGTTATCTTTCGTAATTAAGGGATTTATTTATGATTTCATGGTTGACACGGTTTGCCTTTTAAAGATGAAGTGTTCATGAAGAACACTTCATAGATGATATTGTTTGTTAGACTTGTTAGATGCAGAATCAACAGGTATTCAATTAAGCTGAAAAGAGAAAATAATAGCATTCACAATCACACAAATATAACACAGAGATTTACGTGGTAAAACCCTTCTTGTAAGGGAAACCTCCACGGGGCAATGATAATCGGCCTTTGATTATTGTTCAAGGGAGATGAATACAACAACCATCAAGTTCAGGCTTCCAAATGGTACAGACAACCATTCGACCTCTCACTCAAATCTACACTTTCTCTCCTTCAACCATGCCTCTATATGGGCTTACATCAATATAGAACAAACTTCATTTGGTTACAAAATTGTTTATCCAATTTAGTGCATACATACCAAATTGGTAGATTTGGTTGAACAAACTACTACAAAATATGATCCATGAAATCTGCCCATATCCACCAAATTTAGGAAATTGGTTGGCATATTCAACTATCTCCACCTTGACAACAATTTACCTGATCTATCATGCCCAATTTATTCATCACCTCTTCTTCAAGCCAAGATAAGTCAAGCACCATCGTAGCTTCTCTAAAAGTACTGGTTTTGTGAACATGTCTGCACAGTTCTCTTTTGTATGAACTTTTTCAAGAGAAACTCCACCTTCATCGATGACCTATCTTACAAGATGGTACTTAATAGGAATATGTTTAGTTTTACCGTGGTAGGATGGATTCTTGGCCAAGTGAATAACACTTTGACTATCACAAAGTAGCTTTACTTTGTCCTGCATCCTTCCAAACTCACCAAACAAACCTTTTAACCAAACTACCTCTTTGCAAGCATGCGAAGCAGCTATGTATTATGCTTCTGTAGTGGATAAATAAACAATGCTTTGTAGCTTTGACATCCAACTAATAGCTCCACCTGCAAGAGTAAAGACATATCCTGAAGTTGACCTCATCTTGTCCAAATCACTTGCAAAATCAGAATCAACATATCCACAGACTAACTCACAACCACCTTTATAGGCGATACAGTAATCACTTGTGCCCCTCAAATACCGAAGCACCCATTTCACTGCTGCCCAATTCTCTTTACCTGAATTTTCCATATATCTGCTGACAACCCCAACTGCATGTGAAATGTCTGGCCTTGTACTAGCCATCGAATACATTAAACTTCCTACTGCATTAGCATATGGTATTCGAGACATATATTCGTTTTCTTCTTTTGTACTAGGACATAAAGTTGAAGAAAGCTTAAAATGGGAAGTGAAAGGGACTGAAACTGGTTTTACATTGTTCATTCCAAACCTCAAAAGTATTTTCTCGACATACTTCTGTTGTGACAACCAAATCTTACCATTCCTCATGTCTCTAAATATCGCCATTCCCAAAATCTGCTTTGATGCTCCTAGATCTTTCATATCAAACGTTTATATAAATTGTTGGCCAAGTGAATAACAATTTGACTATCACAAAGTAGCTTTACTTTGTCTTGCATCCTTCCAAACTCACCAAACAAACCTTTTAACCAAACTGCCTCTTTGCAAGCATGTGAAGCAACTATGTATTCTGCTTCTGTTGTGGATAAAGAAACAATGCACTGTAGCTTTGACATCCAACTAACAGCTCCACCTACAAGAGTAAAGACATATCCTGAAGTTGACGTCATCTTGTCCAAATCACCTGCAAAATCAGAATCAACATATCCACAGACTAACTCACAACCACCATTATAGGTGATACAGTAATCACTTATGCCCCTCAAATACCGAAGCACCCATTTCATTGTTGCCTAGTGCTCTTTACCTGGATTTTCCATATATCCGCTGACAACCCCAATTGCATGTGAAATGTCTGGCCTTGTACTAACCATCACATACATTAAACTTCCTACTGCATTAGCATATGGTATTCAAGACATATATTCCTTTTCTTCTTTTGTACTAGGACATAAACTTGAAGAAATCTTAAAATGAGAAGTGAAAGGGACTGAAACTGGTTTTACACTGTTCATTCCAAACCTCAAAAGTATTTTCTCAACATACTTCTGTTGTGACAACCAAATCTTACCATTCCTCTTGTCTCTGAATATCTCCATTCCCAAAATCTGCTTCGTTTCTCCTAGATATTTAATATCAAACGTTTATATAAATTCCATCCCTCCAGGACTTCCATGGAGACTCTTCCATGTTGTTGGTGTTTGTTAAAGGCATCGACATAACATCCCCTCTCAATGTAACGAAGGTCAATAGGTTGGACGTCACAAAATAAGGGTATAACCTTGCGCTCATGAGATGATCTCAATATCCAACAGAGCTGATCTAAGCACCAGCGTGAGTGAGCATAATTCTCAGAAAAAATGGCAATGTGAATAGAGGCATTTCTAATGGCTCCTCGGATTACAGGGCACACGATATTTTCCATGTACAGTTCCTCCTTGTCCAGGAAGACACGCAACCCATATGATGTGAGGTTATGGTAGATGAGACTAGCGAGATTATTTTTGGTGTCTAGTCCCTTGTGGTTGATGAAAATCTGGTATTGCTCCACCTTTGTTACTTGCTCCATACTTGATATCTCTTACCGATCTGATCAGATTGGAAGATGAAGAAAACACTTGAGCTACAAGAGAAATTAAGGAAATGAAGATAAAGATGCAAACGAAAAAATGCCGATGGCTATTAGGAGATCAAGAAGTCAAGTGATCACAATGATTGTGAAGGGATAGGTTAGGTACGATGTACGATGTATGGTTTCTTGGTTTAAAATATGACCACAAATCATTATCCTTCACCGTTATCTATCGCAATCAAGGGATTTATTTATGATTGCATGGTGGACATGGTTTGCCTTTTAAAGATGTAGTGTTTATGAAGAACACTTCATAGATGATATTGATGACATCATATCGATGATTTTAATGAAGTGTATGGTTATTAAAGAACACTTTGCCACTTTACTAGTCGGTTTTGAAGTAAACTTTTTTCATCTTAGAATAGAACATATTTCTTTCCTTTTGGGAGATTTTCATTTTAAAATAACTTTTTACCTAAAACTATGGTGGTAAAGGTTACCAAATCTTGGGTGTGGATAAAGGTTACCAAATGTAATATTCCATGTGGATTGTGGTGGTGTACTCAAAGTGCTGCACTCATGGATGACCCCTTTTTTCAATAGAAAATTACTCTTTATATTATATATATAAAATTGTGTACACTTGGAAAAAATATACTTACCCAACATATTTCGATCAAAAGTAATCTAACTTTACAGTAGATAAAAAAATAGTGTCCCACTCATTTCGCAGGCTGAGGTGAAGAGTGAGCAACTCTATACTAGAGTATGCATATTCCACTAAATAGCTTTCCAAGAGTGTGACCAAAAAATTGATGTCACCATATTCTAAGGTTTATAGACTACTATATGAAACAAATACATGCTAATAAATATTTAGAAATAGAGGAGGGCCCTCATTTTCTTCTATCCATTGGTTATAAGAAATTTTCCCCTCTTGCATCTGGAGAGCCTTCTTTTATAGAGAGTCTACCTCCTTATTTTGTTCACGGTAAATATGAGTGAAACTGATAGAGTTGAAGGCTTTAGTGAGCTCTTTAATTCTATCCTTCCATCTCACTAAAGAGATTACATGCAGTTTCCCTCTGTTGTTCAACCAGTCTATAACTATTTTTGAGTCTCCATAAATCTATAGGCCATCAATATTTAACCGAACTGCCAGACTAAGTGTAGCCCAAACACCTAGAACTTTTTCCCTAGTGTTGGTACCTAGGCCACAGTTGAAAGTCCATTTGTAGACGATTTTATCATTGAACCTTATCACTCCACCAAGCCCACTCTGAAGACCATTTGTGAGCAATGCTTCATCAAACCAGCCCACTGTTGACGAACCTTGAGGAGAAATATGAATAGTTCTGGGAAAGGCCACGTTTTGTGAGATGGTACAGTTATCAAATTTTCCCAAAGTTTTGTAAACCACTGCAGAGATAGAAGGGGTTCCAGTTTCAAAAAGTTTCTTATTGCGTTCAAGCCAAATATTCCAACTAACAAGAGATGGAAGAATAAGGTATTTTCATTCCTTTTTTATCCATCTATCATAACAAGCAGATAGTGATGTATCTTCCCAAACTTCTTTGATATTAATCCCTCCTTTTATCCTATTCCAGACGTTTTGCGTGAAAGAACACTTGACAAACAGATGTAACATTGATTTTGTTTCCTTTGAACATAGATAACAAATACTTGGACCAACCCAACCCTTTCGTTGCAAATTATCCCAAGTAAGGATTTTATTTTCTGCAGATAACCAAGTGAAGAATCAAATTTTTAATTTTTTGGGCTATGTCCCATGTCCACAATCCTCTCCTCAAGCCAACAATAGACTGTTGCCGTAATTTTTTTGTTATGGCACTATAAACATTTTTTGTTGTAAGCATACCAGAATAATCTCCACCCGACCACTTTGGTTTGTCTTCTTTATTTTGTAGTTGAATCCCCGAGCCCATTAAGGCCATACAATAGAGGTCCCATTCCTTTTCCAAAATCCCAGAGAGTCCAAGCTCCAGGCTATTAACCCAATGATCAGTTATGATCCTTGGCTTGTTGGTGCCTCTGGCCTAAAAAAGATAATTGATATTTTTAAGCTTTAAGGTCAATAAGAGCTCTCCACATAGCAAAGAGGAGTTCCCCATACCCAAAATTGAGTCTTTTCCTATCAAAATTGAATGTCCAGACCCAGGGCTCCAACACAACCAATGGGTAATCAGATGTAAAGACTTTGACATATTTTTCCAAGTCTGAGAGGCATTGTTCGAAAAATTGGTGGTCGTTCTGAACCAAGTAGAGACAAAAACATATGGGAGATATTTGTCTTTGATAAACTTATTCCAAATACCATCCTTTGTCAACACTCGCCACAATGAAGTTGCTGCTAAAGATCTATTAAAAAGAAATATGTTTCTCAAGCCACAACCACCTGAGAGCTTTGGTTTTGCAAGTAATTCCCAACTACACAAGTGAAAATGTTGTTTTTTGCTACTTCCTGACCAAAGAAAGTTGTAGATTAAGCTTCAAATCTTATTTATCACAGATGTCGGAATGGAAGCCGGTGACATCCAATATATTGGTTGGCTTTCCAGAACGACTTTGATGAGAATGTAATGACCTCCAAGAGTTAGCCACCTATTAGACCAATGTCTGATCCTTTTTTCAAAATTTGCTATTAACCATATCCAATCAACAACCTTGTACGATTCAAATTTTAGATAATAACCAAGATATATGAATCCTTCTAAAAGTTCAACAAAATTATAGGGAAAGGCTTCTTTAAAATTCTGTAATAGCTCCCCTTGAATTCTAGAAAAATGAAAAGTAGATTTTGTCATATTTACCCTCAATTCCGAAGCACTACAAAATACTTTTAGAAGATCAAATATCTCCTTGCATTTGTGTATAGAGGCTTCTGTCATGATGAGGACATTGTCAACAAAAAAAAGATGAAGGATCTTAATAATCATGGAGACCTTCACCCCCATTAGCTTCCCTTCGTCCTGACCTTTCTTTAACATCAAACTAAGACCTTCCATTACTAAAATGAACAACAACGGAGAAAGTGGGCAACCTTAACATAGTCCTATGCCACTCTGAAAAAAAGGAGAAGCCTCCCCATTTATTAGAACTGCAAACTGCGCACTGACCATGCAACTCAGAATCCAATTAGTAGTTTTAGGGCTAAAACCTGATTGGAGAAGAATCATTCTTAAAAAGTCCCAATTAATACAACCATAGGCTTTCTTTAGATCCAACTTCAAGATTAAATCCTTCAATTTTTTTTCCTTAATACTATTTAAGCATTCATGTGCCATGCCTATGGCATCTAGGATCTGTCTACCTTTTAAAAACCCAGTTGTTCTGCCAACAAATTATTTGAGAGAATAGGTTTTAATCTAATAGAAATAATCTTTGTTATAAGTTTGTAACACAGGTTACAAAGAGCTATAGGTCTAAAGTCACCAAAAGTAGCATGCTTATTTACTTTTGGAATTAGTTCTATAAAGTTCAAATTTAATGAGTTTATCACCTCTCCTCGTTTCCTCGAATGATCCAGGTGGATATTGGTGGCCACCCACCTATTCCAATTGACTCCTCTTGTTCGTTTTTGTTCAGCACATTCTTCTGTACTTCTTTGTAATTCTGGGTTCTACACTTTTGGGGTTGTCTGAATCCCCACACGTCCTCTAGGTGGATACTGGTGGCCTCTTGCCTAATCCAACTGGCATATTTTGTATGTTTTCATGTCAACACATCTTGTTGTACTTCTAGGGTTGTTTTGGAGGCCTAAATAATGTTTTTTGGCTTGCCATAGTCAAATAGAAGATGGAGCTAGAGTTTGATGATGGAATGTGTAGTTCTTTGAAATACCTTTCCAATGGGCTATCGCGCACCTAAAACAGAGGTCGTATGCAAAAGTTACGACCCTGGGAAGTTGAGGTGCTTACTTACACCAACTTACCCATAAGGGCCCACATGACTTTTGGTGTTTCACCTTCTAGGGTTAGGTTTTTGGATGTCTAGGGTTTTGGAATTCATGAGTAATATCAAAAGGCCTCTGGAGCCTCATTGTAATCCATTCCGCTCAGACGGATGCATGTAGCAGCCACAACTCTTCTCAGAGATAGCTACCACCATTCGAGCAAGTGTTTCAGTTATGTAGTTTTACAGTTTCAACCTATTTCATTATTTAATAGAAGATATTGTTCATTGGATATCTGTGTTAGTCTTCATATCTTTTTGTTTATCGTATTCAATCTGTTAATCAATTCGTTTCACTCCTAAATCCGTATCATGTTAATGTTTAAGCCATTATTACGGTTCTTTGCATTTCAATAGATAACAATAGCATAACACAACATCACTGAGAAATACACAATCACAAGAGACACAACATTTATCCTGGGAAACCCTCTAGGGGAAGAAAACCCAACAAAAATTCCTTATTATAGATAGGCAATACAATGCCAAGAGAGAACTTAAACTAATACAAAAGATCCTCTACCAAAAGATGTGTCACTCTCTCTCCTTCTTCTTCAACTGCAGTTCCAAAACTTGTCTCTCAATGAGCAAGTGAGTTTTGTATCTAAGTGAGGCGCTAGCCTCCTTATTTATACAAATCTGGCACATGTGAATTGTCTCTTCACTGGCAGGGCCGACTTCTCAAACTGGGTGGTTATAACCACCTTTATTATATTTCAGGGCCTCTTGTTATATTCTCGGCCTGACTTCTTCTTTTGCCTTTTACAATTACATTATGACCAATCCACAAAAGTGGATTTGGTCCTTATACAATAGACGACATGACCAATCCACAATGGGGATTGAACCAATGAATAATATATCAAATAATAATAAGAATACACTTTGCAGTTACATTATTTCAACACTCCCCCTTAACAAGAAGGGTATTCTTCAACAACATCATGCGAGAGAGAGAGGACAACATCATCAACAACATCAAGTGGGTAGAGGACAACATCATCAATATCATCTTGGAACACTGAGTGGCGTATCTATAAATCGTCGAAAGTTTTCTTCATCGACATCATCATCATTCTCAAAGGAATGCAATCATCATTTGCATCAATATGTATTAGTATAAAACTGGTACATAATCATCATCACAAAACGAGGCTGGCTCATCATAATACATGACTCGCTTTACGTCACAACTGTCAAGCTGG
Source organism: Picea engelmannii (assembly GCA_009831015.1). Lineage (NCBI taxonomy): Eukaryota > Viridiplantae > Streptophyta > Pinopsida > Pinales > Pinaceae > Picea > Picea engelmannii. Next base: position 9,900 of record ML798118.1, read on the forward strand.
AAGCTCAGTACTCGTCTTGCTTTACGTCACAACAATCAAGCTAGAAGCAAGATACTAGACTGGCTTTACGTCACAGCTTCTTAAGCTGGAAGCACAGTACTAGTATCATCTCAACGTCTTGCTTTATGTCACAACACTTAAGCTGGAAGCAAGATACTAGACTAGCTTTACGTCACAACTATCAAGCCAGAAGCAAAGTACTAGTCTCATCACATCCTCTTGCTTTACTTCACAACCATCAGGTTGGAAGCAAGATACTAGACTGGCTTTATGTCACAACTGTCAAGCCGGAAGCATAGTACTAGTCTCATCTCATCATCTTTCTTTACGTCACAGCAATAAAGCTGGAAGCAAGATACTCGTCCTTCTTTATGTCACAACAATCAAGCTAGAAGCAGGATACTAGACTGGCTTTACGTCACAATTGTCAAGCTAGAAGCATAGTTCTAGTCTCATCACATCATCTTGCTTTACGTCATAGAAATGAGGCTGGAAGAAAGAGATGTCTCATCACAACAATTACTCCCCCTTTCGAGGAAGGTCCTTTCGGACTATACCAAGCTTATCTTGAAAGTGCTCAAACTTTACACAAGATAGAGGCTTGGTCAACACATCAACAACCTGTTCATCCGTGCTAATGTACTGGAGCTTTAAGGCTCCTCTTTGCACCATGTCACAGATGTAATGATATCAGATCTCTATGTGCTTCGACCTATCGTGGAATACATGATTCTCTGTCATCTTTATGCAGCTCTGGTTGTCACATAGGATCGTGGTTGCTTCCATCTCTAGGTCAAATAGGTTGGTCATAAACTTTCGAAGCCATATTGCTTCACAGCTGGCAGAACATGCAACAATGTATTCTGCTTTCGCTGTGCTGGGAGCAATGCTGGATTGCTTCCTACTCTGCAATGAGATCATGGTTGATCCCAAAATGAAACAACATCCTGAAGTGATTTTCCTGTCAGAAACACTTCCGGCCCAATTTGCATCAGTATATCCACTTAATGTGAAATCATGATCTCCATCATAGCTGAGACCACAATCTATTGTACCCTTAAGGTACCTCATCACATGTTTTGAAGCCACTAGGTGAACATGTCTGGGTTCTAGCATAAGC
>ML798118.1:11119-26503 GCA_009831015.1 Picea engelmannii
AAATAAGTAAAGTATGTATTCACCTTTCCTTCTTTTTGAAGAGTAGACCAGAAATATTTGCGGCTTCTCTAAGTGCTTCCTTCCATCCCTCCAGGACTTCCATGGAGACTCTTCCATGTTGTTGGTGTTTGTGAAAGGCATCGGCATAACATCCCCTCTCAATGTAATGAAGGTCAACAGGCTGGACGTCACAGAATACGGGTATAACCTTGTGCTCATGAGATGATCTCAATATCCAACATAGCTCATCTAAGCACCAACATGACTGAGCATAATTCTCAGAAAAAATGTCAATGTGAACAGAGGCACAACTAATGGCTCCTCGGATTGTAGGGTAGGCGGTATTTCCTGTGCGCAGTTCCTCCTTGTACACGAAGACGCGCAACCCATAGGATGTGAGATTATGGTAGATGAGACTAGCGAGATTATTTTTGGTATCCGGTCCCCTGTGGTTGATGAAAACCTGGTATTTCTCTGCCTCTGTTACTTTCTCCATACTTGATATCTCTTACCGATCGGATCAGATTGGAAGATGAAGAAAACACTTGAGCTACAAGAGAAATTAAGGCAATGAAGATAAAGATGGAAACGAAAAAATGCCGATGGCTATTAGGAGATCGAAAAGTCAAGTGATCACAATAATTGTGAAGGGACAGGTTAGGTACGATGTACAATGTATGGTTTCTTGGTTGAAAATATGACCACAAATCGTTATCCTTCACTGTTATCTTTCAAAATCAACGGATCTATTTATGATTGCATGGTGGACATGGTTTCCCTTTTTAAAGATGTAGTGTTCATGAAGAACACTTCATAGATGATATTGTTTACGTCAGATCGATGATTTTAATGAAGTGTATGTTTATTAAAGAACACTTTTCCACTTTACTATTCAGTTTTGAAGTAAAATTTTCTCATCTTAGAATAAAACATATTTCTTTCCTTTTGGGAGATTTGCATTTTAAAATTTCTTTTTACCTAAAACTATGGTGGTAAAGGTTACCAAAGCTTGGGCGTGGATAAATGTTACCAAATGTAAGATGCCATGTGGATTGTGGTGGTGTATTCAAAGTGCTCCACTTGTGGATGGCCCCTTTTTTCAATAGAAAATTACTCTTTATATTATATATATAAAATTGTGTACACTTGGCAAAAATATACTTACTCAACATATTTCAATCACAAGTAATCTAATTTTACAGTAGATAAAAAACTAGTGTCCCACTCATCTCGCAGGCTAAGGTGAAGAGTGAGCAACTCTATACTAGAGTATGCATATTCCACAAAATAGCTTTCCAAGAGCGTGACCAAAAAATTGATGTCACCATATTCTAAGGTTTATAGACTACTATATGAAAAAAATACATGCTAATAAAAATTCAAAAATAGAGGAGGACCCTCATTTCCTTCTATCCATTGGTTATAATAAATTTTCCCCTCCTGCATCTGGAGAGACTCTTTGATAGAGAGTCTACCTCCTTATTTTGTTCACGGTAAATATTAGTGAAACTGATAGAGTTGAAGGCTTTAGTGAGCTCTTTAATTATGTCCTTCTAGCTCACTAAAGAGATTACTTGTAGTTTCCCTCTGCTGTTCAACCAGTCTATAACTATTTTTGAGTCTCCATAAACCTGCAGGCCATCAATATTTAACCGAACTGCCAGATTAAGTGTAGCCCAAACACCTAGAAGTTTTGCCCTAGTTTTGGTACCTAGGCCACGGTTGAAAGTCCATTTGTAGACAATTTTATCGTTGAACCTTACCACTCCATCAACCCCACTTTGAAGACCATTTGAGAGCACTGCTTCATCAAACCAGCCCACTGCCGACGAACCTTGAGAAGAAATCTGAATAATTCTGGGAAAGGCCACGTTTTGTGAGATGGTACAGTTCTCAACTTTTCCTAAAGTTTTTTAACCATTGCAGAGATAGAAGGGGTTCAAGTTTCAATACTTTTCTTATTGCGTTCAAGCCAAATATACCAACTAATAAGAGATGGAAGAATAAGGTATTTTCATTCCTTTTTTATCCAACTAGCATAGCAAGTAGATAATGATGTACCTTCCCAAATTTCTTTGATATTAATCCCTCCTTTTATAACTGCAAACTGCGCACCGACCACACAACTCAAAATCCAATTAGTAGTTTTAAGGATAAAACTTGATTGGAGAAGAATCATTCTTAAAAATTCCCAATTAATACAGTGATAGGTTTTCTTTAGATCCATTTTCAAGATGAAAGCCTTCAACTTTTTTGCCTTGATACTATTTAACCATTCATGTGTCGTGCCTATGACATCCAAGATCTGTCTACCTTTTAAAAACCCCAGCTGTTCTGTCAACATAGTCCTTGAGAAAACAAGTTTTAATCTAATAGAAATAATATTTGCTATAAGCTTGTAACACAAGTTACAAAGATCTATAGGTCTAAAGTCACCAAAGGTAGCAGACTTATTTACTTTTGGAATTAGTGCAAGAAAGGTCAAATTTAACGAGTTTATCACCTCGGCTCATTTCCTTGAATGATCCAGGTGGATATTGGTGGCCACCCACCTATTCCAACTGACTCCTCTTGTCCGTTTTTGTTCAACGCGTTTTTTTGTACTACTTTGTAATTGTGGGTTCTACATTTCTGGGGATGTATGAATCCCCACACATCCTCCAGGTGAATACTAGTGGCCTCTCGCCTAATCCAACTGGCTTATTTGCATGTTTTCATGTCAGCACATCTTGTTGTACTTCCAGGGTCGTTTTGGAGGCCTAAATAGTGTTTTTTTGGCTCTCCACAGTCAAACTGTAGACATAGTAAGAGTTTGACAATAGAATGTGTAGTTCTTTGAAAGACCTTTCCAACGGGCTATCACACGCCTAAAACATAGGTCGTATGCAAAAGTTACGACCCTGGGAAGTTGAGGTATCAACTTACCCATAGGGGCCCACATGACTTTTGGCATTTCACCTTCTAGGGTTAGGTTTTTGGATGTCTAGGGTTTTGGCATTCATGAGTAATATCAAAAAGGCCTCTGGAGCCTCATTGTAATCCATTTTTCTCAGACGAATGCGCGTAGCAGTCACATCTCTTCTCAGAGATAGCTACCACCATTCGAGCAAGTGTTTAAGTTCTGTAGTTTTACAGTTTCAACCTATTTCATTATTTAATAGAAGATATCGTTCACTCGATATATGTATTATTCTTCATATCTCTATATTTATTGTATTCAATCTGTTAATCAGTTCATTCCACTCCTAAATCTAGATCAGTGGTATCAGAGCGATTTTCTCTTCATTTATTTTTCTTCGTGCATGTCCCCGACAAGATCTAGGTACAAGAAGTTGGGACTCAAACCAATCAAGCCAGTGCAAGATCGGTCGGCCAGTGCAAGATCGGTCGCGCCGAGCCTGACAACAACCCATGGGGGACGAAAAGAAATATGATGGAGCAGGAGATCCTATTAAAATGTTGCTCAATAAATTCCTCGCGCGACAAAGGAACGAAATGAAGGACAACTTTGCGCAAATCCTTCGATGACTTCCCACAGGAGAGGCATCTTCATCAAGCGACCATGCAACCCCCTTCAAGGTACATGTAAATTTTGATATTCCATTATTTGAAGGACTAATAGATGTGGATGCTGTAGATAAATGGTTGAATCTGCTTGAAGGGTATTTTTCAGTCCACAATTTTTCTGATAGGGAAAATATCACTTTTGCACTCCTCAAGGTCGTTCCCCATGTTAAAGACTGGTGGGATACTTACTCTAGGCAAAGGGTCGTAGAGGAATCTACAATGTTTGTGGTGGCCCCTACATGGGATTCCTTCCGCGATGCCATTAAATAACAATACTACCCTGTTGGAAGCTACGAGGACCAGTACACCAGATGGACCACCCTACGTCAAGAAAGGGAGCAGATAGTACCAGATTTCACGAATAATTTCCATACCCTATGCACCAAATTGGGTATCAAAGACTCTGAGCATCATCTGGTGCTCAAATATCGTGGTTGTTTGCATAGATACATTCAAACAAAAATGGAGTTCCTAAACATTGCCTCATTGGGCACGACTTATAGATACGTTTTTAAGATCGAGCAGAAATTTAAGCAGAAAAGGAGAGAGTTTGGATCTGCAAACCCCTCACAGCCGAAGTAGGGAAAAGGCAGCCCCAACCCACACAACAGAGGACCAATTTGAGATGGTTTCACTCAGGACAACTAGTCCAAGCCGCAACACAAGAAGGGCAATGTGAAGACAAAGAAGTACACAGGAAAATGGTGTGAGTACCATAAAAGTCCTTGGCACAACACCGAAGAATGTCACTCCAAGCAGTACCTCATGGTCGAGCTGAAGGCTTCTGAGTCAGAGGTCGATTCTGATTCTGATTCAAATCCTGAAGGAGGGTAGCGGATTATTGATGTTGAACCCAGTGCCACTATCGCTACCACCAAAGTCCGGCCAAGAGAACTAGAAGAACCAGAGGAAGGGGAACACTTCTTTCACTCGCAGATGTGGGTAAAGGGGGCTCCACTTCATTTCATTGTCAATAGTGGTAGTCAGAAGAACCTGATTTCAGTAGAGGTCATGAAGTGGTTGGACCTACCAACGACACTGCACCTGCAATCGTACACCATCAGCTGGCTTCGCCAAGGAAGAGATCTTTGTGTCAGCCAACAATGTCATCTTCCCTACGACATCAAGCCTTTCAAAGATGAGGTACTGTGTGATATTTCTCCCCTTCAAGTTTTTGATGTTCTTTTAGGAATACCATATTTGTGGAAGCGTCATGTTGTGTATGAGTCTAGACCCCGTAGTGTTATTATTACTTTGGGTAGATAAGTGTACAAAATCCTAGAGGTAGCACCGCCTACTGCTATTTCTTTAATCTCTACTAAGAAATGCAGTAAGGTCATTTCACAGATTGGGAAGTTTGTCTTCTTTGTGATCCATGCTCACAGAAGCAGAAGGTCTTTGCCACATCCATGGCCTCTACACAATGCCTCTCTTTGCAGTAGAAGCAAGTGGACGGGATCGTGGAAGAATACAGAGACATATTCTCTTCACCTACATGGGTACTGACACACTGCCAAGTCAAGCATCCAATTGATCTGACCCCCGGTGCACCTCTACCTAATGGACCAGTCTATCGGCACTCGCTAATGGAAAATGACAAAATCAGGCGTAAGATCTAAGAGATTCTTCAAAAGGGGCACATTGTATTGGTGTAGAAGAAGGATGGGACTTGACGACTCTACATTGATTACAGATTCCTAAAAAAAATCACAATCGGGAACCGCTACCCCATTCCCAGGATTGATGACCTTATTGACCAACTCAAGGGGGAAAATTTCTTCAACAATATTGACCTAAATTCTAGCTACCACTAGGTTCCCATCTAACCAACTTATGTATGTGTTAATACCTAGATTTGCAGTAGTCAAAATCCACGTATTGATACTGGAAGTTCCCATAGAATCTCATTTATTTTTATCATTCATATGTTATTTTGAACTCCTTTGCCAAATTTATAAATCTTCAGGGCTTTTCCCATTGTCATAAACTTCATATTTCCCATCAAGTATTGACTAGATTTAATGGATCATCCTTTTTCTTTGCCCTCTAACCTGGAAAAATAAAAATAACCTTTTCATTAGTCTCCCTAAATCTTTATTTTCTTATGTTCAAAATAAAAATATACTTTATATATTTTTATTGCCTTTTACCAAAAATAATTTATTTTCCTTTTATCAAAAGGTGGTGTGTGCTTTAAGTGGCCTAAGTCAAGCTTATCAACTTCTAATCCTAATCCTAAGTCACACTACATATAGAGATAATCCATATGCCAAAGACCATATTCAACACATAAACCAACACACTCCCAATGCAAGATGCCAGGTGCCAAATGATTGTGCAGGTGTTGAAGAACTAAATGTAGCCACGATATATATATGATGGTGTTCCTAATTTCTTGCCCGTTCCACCGTTTTCATGCATGGATGTGCAGAGGGGAGTGTGCTACGAATTTCACAGTGCACTGCCAAATCTCCTGGGTGCTACCAACTCTCCTGTGTGCTGCCAAATCTCCTGGGCGCTACCAACTCTCCTGTGCACTACCAAATCTCTTGAAGAGGAAACACAGGCAGGCGCTACCAAATTTTTGGCAAGCGCTACTGAATTTCTAGCAGAGACTGAATCTTTCACAAAAGACACGAAGGCTTGACGCTACCAAATGATGCTACCAACAAGCGCCTGGATTCAAGGAGTTCGACTTATCATTCTTGTTAGGGGATGATGATGTGGAAAATAACTGAGATAATAGCTAGCAACATGATGACTGCTTACAACCTCTATAGGACACTTGGCATGCAAAAGGATGCACATCAATGGAGGAAGTGTCATTTAAGTATTGTTGGATGGTTGCTAGCATGTTTCCTTTCTTATAGCAGTTTGTTAATAGCTGCTAGCATAGGTGTTCAATTAATAACTGTTGTTGGAGGATCCGATGGGAGGAAGGGACAACTCACACCTTTAGCTGTTGCCTTTCCTTTTTATTATAAATCGATGTTCCAATTGAGAGAAAAAAGGCAGAGCAGTCTTTTTAGACTGTAGTTTGAGAATCAAAGTAAAAAGACCCGAGAGGTCTATTGTAAAATTCTTGAGAAATGCAAATTAGCTACAGTGGCATGACAGTTTGATTTTCACCTCAAAGACTTGTCTTAGTTTTGTATGCAAAGATATCAATTGACGAGTAAGACTTTTAGATCAATTTGTCTTTTTCTTTATGTTTTATCATACTTCTTTGATTTTCTTCCAATTAGATGTGTTCTGTTTATATAAGGCTTATATGAATAGATTTTGTGCCGAGGAGATTGTAGTAAAGTTTACTATGATAGCTAACACATACACATCTATTTCACTCTGTAATGTTTGGAAAGGTTTTCTAAGATGTTACAGATTCTTCCTATATCGACTGAAAGAAGGTTGCTTTTCAGCCTCAACTACATATTATGTCTTCTTGATTTCTTTATCCATATCTATTTAATCTCAGAACTGATTTGAGTTTTATTCGACCTGATTTGCTGCCCATACGAGGTTAATTCAAGATTGTTGTATCTCATAGACTCCATTCCCAATGGCTCTTTGCCTTTTCTTTGACTTTACCACTATCATTGTTTCTTAAAACTTATCTTATCCAAATTAAACCCTTATCGCTTGCCCTTGAAGAAGTCCAAGAGAAACTTCCAGCGCTAACATTTTTGGTGCCATTGCCGGAGAGGTGATTTGAGGATGTTGAATATCTTCCTGGGTAGAATGACAAGTACAGTTCCAACTTTAGATGGTAGACTGAAGTTGGGCACCTAGAGGACTACATATTTTCTACTTGGCGACTCCATGAAGACGAACCTGTTGGAAGACTCCAATGTGGGAACAATCTTGGACATAAATGGAAGGCAAAGGCAAGTTCATGTATCAAGTTCTGAATCTCTTTCTCGAACTTGTGCTCTTTATCCTGCATTCTTTCTTGAATTTCCCTACACACATTAGGAGAATCATATTCTTCTTTGTATACTCTAAAGACCACCAACCTGCTCTTGCATATTCCTTTTTAAAACAAGTAGATTTACCTTCTTCCCATGTCATTGATGTTAAAGATATCCATCCACTTCGAACACCTGAAGAAGATGAGGTTCATATACAATTTTTTAATCAGTATGAACCTTATGATTCTCTCCCTTCTGCAGATTTCAAAGATGAATTATTACCTACTACCATTCTCTCTGCTGTTAATAACCAACCTGTTGAAATTCAACATGCACCAAATGATTATTGTCCTTTTGCAAATAATAAAACTGATTGAGTTTAGGCTGCCATCTCCTATGACCTTTACCAACAACCTTCTAGTGTTCAACAACCCACTGACTTCCAATTTAAGATTAGGGAAAAGATGTTTCGACCTCTAAAGCTGCCATCCTTTCTTCATCCTTACCCTCCTGGATTTATAGACTACCTACCAACTTTTGCTAGAAAAGATAACACTGCAGGAGAAGAGAATATGTCGGCCCTTCAAGACTTCATCGACAATCTAGAAATCTTGCAGGAAGATATTGTCATGAGGATTTTCTCTAAATCTTTGATTGGAGATGCTGTCTTGTGGTTCAAGAATATGGAAGTTTCTTCCATTGGTTCTGTTAGAATATGAAGGATTGTGCTCGTTTTACCATTGATAATACCCTTGTCACCCAACCATAGGCCGAAGCCACCCTTTGAGCACCTTGACCTTGACAGAGAAGAATAATGGTAGCAATCAATAGCCAAGCAAGGCTAACGCACCAAGCAAGAATAGAAACCAAATATGATAAGATATTCCCACCCAGAAACTGGCGCAACACCTTCCCCAGAAACTTGCGCACAAAACTGCCAACTGTAGTGTGCACAACTGGCTCTCTGCAATTCTGAGAATGTGAATAATGAGGACTGGCGCCCTGTATTTATAGTAATCTGGCAGACTTGCCTGGGCCGACTTCTCCTTCTGGGTACTAATTAATTCATGTTAATTATATTTCTGCAGCTGACATCTCAGCTAGGGTTTCCTTCTTTGCTTCCTTCTGGAATATTCTAATCTCGTCATAGGTCAAAATAGAGGTTCATACCTCCCGAAGCTACCATAATATCAACACTCCCTCTTATCTAGGGAGGTATGGTCTTGAGCACAAACAAACCATTCAACTGGTAGTATCACGGGCACCGTCATTATTATCCAACTGGATAATCTCCTATGACAACTGGTACAATATCAATTGGTAAAACACAACATTGTTTATCCACGGTAGTAAACAACTACTCAAACTGTGACACATAGTCACAAACAGTGGAACATATCCACCACGGTAGTATATCTCTATTGTCTGGAGACAGACAGTCTCCATAACAAGCATCTGATGACAACCTGCACAGAAAATATTGTTAAAATAAGCTGAATCACCTGGGCAAATATTTCAATCACATCTGTGAGATCTAAAAGAATATATGCCCTCAGTATAGAACATCAACAATGGGCTATCTGCCCTGTTATTATCAGACAAGGAAGAATGATTGTTTCTAATTTCTGAGCCTGGACCATTCCTCACCTTGGGCCATTCTTCCTACACTAGTCAAAGTGCACCCTGGAGAGAATGTATAAACCCTAAGGAATGTCTATCCTTGATTGCTGAGCCTGGACCATTCCCCACCCTAGGCCATTCTTCCTACACTAATCAAAGTGCACCCTGGAGAGAATGTATAAACCCTAAGGAATGACTGTCCGAACCATTTCCTCTGTTAACCACAATAGGAAAAGACTATCCTATATCGACCTCCAAAGTAGATCATTCCTCATGTTAACCACAATGAGAAATCGTTGTTCGGCGAGGCGAGCCAGTCTTCTTGAGTAACCCTCAAGAAGAGAGACTTCCCTAGACCACTCCCCATGTTAATCACAATGGGAAGTCACTGTCTATGATACATCAACAATCTGGACCATTTCCCATGTTAACCACAATGGGAAATCGCTGTTCGTAAGAAATCTCATTCCACTTTCCGAACAGGAAAGAATTTGTCCGAGTTGGACTATTTTTCAATCAAAAAATAAATGTTTTCAATAATATTTTCAGTGCTCCCTCCCAACCTGGTGAGTCATTTCTTCCCTTTCAACTAAGGGAGTTATTTCCACAATCCCCATCTTCTCTTGGAAATATGCAAACTTTATTCTGGATAGAGGTTTTTTCAGAATGTCTGCTGTTTGCTCGTCAGTGGGGATATATTCGAGCTTTATCTCTCCTTCCTGGACTTTATCTCGAAAAAAGTAGTATTTGATCTCAATGTGTTTCGACCTTTCATGAAACACAGACTGTTCTGATAATCTTATACAACTCTGATTATCACGATATATTATGGTCGATTCTGGAATCTGATCAAATAAATCAGAGATTAACTTCCTTAACCATATTGCTTCTGTGCATGCTTCACATGCTTCCATATACTCTACTTCCGCTTTGCTGAGTGTGACAAACTTTTGTTTCCTACTGCCCCAAGATATCATAGCGGAACCCAAGCTGAAACACATACCTGAAGTGCTCTTTCTGTCTTCTACACTTCCTACCCAATCAGAGTCTGTGAATCCATGAAGCTGTATATCGCTGGATGTGGTATATCTCAAACCATAGTTTATTGTCCCACAAATATATCTTAATACATGCTTGCAGCTATCCAATGCTCATGTCTTGGTTCCACCTGGAACTGGCTTAGTGTATTCACAACAAAGCAAATGTCTGGTAGAGTATTTACCAATTACATCAATGACCCAACTAGTTGTCGATATAGAGATGGATCTACTGTATTAGAATATGGAAATTTTACTTTTCTTATATCCACATTGATAGGAGTGTCCATGGACTTACAATCCATCATTCCAAATTTCTGAAGGATATTTATTGCATACTTTCCTTGTCCAAGGAATACCTCACCACGCTTCTCCCATACTTCTAGTCCCAAGTAATAATGCATGAGACCTAGATCTTTCATATCAAATTTGGAAGCTAATTCCTTCTTGCACTGGATAATGAGAGACTCTTCACCTGTTATGAATAGATCGTCAACATATAATAGTAGAATCACAGGTGTATTGTCCACGACTTTGTAATAAAGGTTTGGATCTGCATGACTCTTGGAGAAACCAAGTCTCGTTAGATAGTTGTTCATTCTGGCATACCAAGCCCTTGGAGCTTGCTTGAGTCCATATAGATCTTTCTTCAATCTACAAACGTGAGTGTCTTTGGAATGTACCTCAAACCCTTGAGGTTGTTCAATATATACTTCTTCTTCAATAGCTCCATTGAGGAAAGCTGTCTTTACATCCATTTGATGTAAGTTCCATCTCATGGAAGCAACAAGAGATATGATAGCTCTGATGGAAGTATATCTAGCCACTGTAGCAAACGTTTCGTCATAATCTTCTCCCTCCTTCTGGGAGAACCCTTTAGATACGAATCTTTCCTTGTATTTATCCACGCTTCCATCTGCTGCATGTTTGATATTGTACACCCATTTTGAAGTTACCACCGATTTTTCTTTAGGTCTTGGTACGATTTCCCATACCTCATTTTTCATAATGGATTGATGCTCTTCTGTCATACCTTCTTTCCATTGTCCCTTTTGAACTGCTTCTTCAAATGTGGTAGGTTCTTCATCTAGAAGCTTCGTCATGTATGCTGCATAACTTGAGAATCTTTTAGGTCTTTTACTCTTTATGAATGTTCCTTTTGGAACCTTGAGTATTTCTGCATCTTGTAAGGTAGCTTCAAGCCAAGATGGTCTTTTCTTGGTCTTAGGTACGATATCTGAATCAATGTTTTCACATGGCTCCATAGGATGATCAAGTAGTTCCTTTTCGTCATTTACATTTCCTGTGCTTTCTTTGTTAAGTTCTTCAATCTCTTCTTCTTCTATATTTTCTTCTATGGATTTCTTGAAGGCCATCTTCTCATTGAATGTTACGTCTCAGCTGACTTCAATCTTGTGTTGTTCTAGAATATATTTTCTATAAGCTTTGGATGAATCAATGTATCCCACAAATATCCTTTTCTTTCTTGAAGGTTCTAGTTTATTCCTCTTGTCCTTGGGAATGTGAGAGTAAAAAGGACATCCAAATATTCTTAGATTTTCCAAAATAGGTTTCTTACCTGAGAAATCTTCTTCTGGTGTCATGTCTTTCAATATAAGATGAGGAATTCTGTTCTGCACATATATTGTTGTCATTGCTGCTTCTCCCCATAAGAACATGGATAGACCTTGATCATTTTGTAAGGCTTTTACGGTTTCTTCAATGGATCTGTTCTTTATTTCTACTACACCATTTTGTTGAGGATTATGAGGAACATTAAGCTCCCTCCTAATCCCTGCCGATTTGTAGAATGCAACGAATTCCTTTGATGTGTATTCTCCACCATTATCGGTTCTTAGCATCTTGATCTTATTATTCATGAAATTTTCTATTTCTGCTTTGAACTCTTGAAACTTGTTGAATACTTAATCTTTTGTCTTGAGTAGATATAACCAAGTCTTTATTGAATAGTCATCTATGAAGATTTCATAGTAAGAAGATCCTCCTAGAGATTTCACTGGCATCGAACCACAAACATCTGAGTGTATTAGATCTAGAATCTCCTTAGATCTGTTGTTGCTGCTTGGGAATTGTTTCTTGATATTCTTCCCAAGAGCACATCCTTTGCAGATTCCTTCATGTGTAGAATGCAACTTTGGTATTCCTTCAACCAACCTTTTGAGAAAGGGTAATGCTTGATAGTTAATGTGAGCGTACCTTCTGTGCCAAAGCTCATTGGGGTTGACTTCGTTGTGTACAAGAGCTTCTTCATTTTGTTCTAGTAGTCTATACAGATTTCCTTCATGACTTCCAATAACCCTAGCATTCTCTATGCTGGAGTCTTTATGCCATGAAAACACCTTTCCATCCACGAAAGCTATTCTGTTTCCCTTGTCTTCTAGGAAAGATATCGATACAAGATTTTTTTTCTAAACCAGGTACATATAAAACATTGCTTAAGTGAACATAGTTACCTGTTTTCATTTTGATGGAGGCTTGTCCAAATCCTTTCATGGGGTAAGTGGTTTAGTCTCCAAGCTCTACCTTGTACGAGGTATTCTTCTCATTTAGATTTGAGAGTCTGGCTTGATCTCTCGTCATGTGCCTAGAAGCTCCACTATCGATTATCCACATGTCATCTTCAATCGTTCCAGTAAGTGCTGAGCAGTGTAAAAGACTGATCGTTTCACTCATGTCTTCGGTTGACTAGTAACTAGTCATGCCTTGATCCAAAACTTCAACTTCGTCATTTCTGTCTTCTAAGAGAGCCAAAAGGTGCGTTGAGTTAGGGCGCATCTGAATATCTTCTTTTTGAGCGAGATGCTCCATCACAAGGTGTTGGATCTGAGATTAGGGTTTCTACAACTGCTTCTGCTAGTAACCCTAGCGACAATGTCTTTGGAAGCTTCTCCTGCTAGTAACCCTAGCAACAGTTCCTCAATGAGCTCAATATCCTAGCGGCTATGCTTCCTTCTAGTGTTTAGACTGAATGAAGGAGGTGTGGGCCCATAACCTGTTAGAATATGAAGGATTGTGCTTGTTTTACCATTGACAATACCCTTGTCACCCAACCATAGGCCGAAGCCACCCTTCGAGCACCTTGAACTTGACAGAGAAGAATACTGGTAGCAATCAATAGCCAAGCAAGGCTAATGCACCGAGCAAGAATAGAAACCAAAGATGATCAGATAGTCTCACCCAGAAACTGGCACAACACCTTCCCCAAAAAATTGCGCACAAAACTGCCAACTACAGTGCGCACAACCGACTCTTTGCAATTCTTAGAATGTGAACAATGAGAACTAGCGCCCTATATTTATAGTAATCTGGCAGACTTGCCTAGGTCGACTTCTCCTTCTAGGTACTATATAATTCATATTAATTATATTTCTGCAGCCGACATCTCGTCTAGGGTTTCCTTTACTTCTTTGCTTCCTTCTGGAATATTCTAATATCGTCATAGGTCACAATAGAGGGTCATACCTCCCGAAGCTACCATAATATCAACAGGTTCATGGGATGAACTATATGAAACCTTTTTAAAATACTGGGGACAGAGAAAATCATTTGATCAGTACTTTAATGAGTTCACTGCTATGAGAAGAGGAATGAAGCTCTGTTCGTCTTTAACAAAAGGTTATACAACATTTATCATGACATGCCCTTGGAGATCCGACCTACAGATACTGCTGCCATGGTGTTCTATGTTATGGCTCAATATCCAGAACTTTCCCTTCTCCTGAGAGAAAGAAAGTCTTCATCCTTAAAAATATTATTTGAAGATGCTCAAGAAGTTGAGGAGAACTGATCCGGATTATTTTCGACACAAAATGAGAGCGGAGATATAATAAATAAATGTACAGAGATATTGCAGATATTCAATAATATAACAGAAGTGTATCAGATATGCAACCATAAACACAAATATACAGTAATACACAATTTCTATTAATTAGAGAAATGTACAGAGACTGTAAAAATACAGAGTGAAAGACTCGCTAGGATGGTGGCAACTTATCTCTGAGAAGAGATGTGACGGCTACTCGCATTCGCAAAAAGATGATTACAATGAGGCTCTGAAGGCCCTTTTACAATAAACGGGAATGCCAAAAGTCCTAGACATCCAAAAACCTAACCCTGGGATATGAAGCGCCAAAAGTCATGTGGGCCCCGTTTGGGTAAGTTGGTGCATCAACTTCCCGGGGTCGTAACGTTTACATACGATCTCCATTTTAGGCGCATGATAGCTCGTTGGAAAGATCTATCCGAGGCCTACAACTCTTGAGACAAAATAACATTGTTAGATGCTATTTTGCAAGAGAAACATACCCAAAAAAACATCGTTTAGGGCCTCAAAATGGCCCCGGAAGTTCAGGACTCGAAAAAATTGCTAAAAATAGTAAATTACCAAAATTGCTAGAAACATGTTTTGGGCCAGTTGGAGAAGGTGGGTGGCCACCGATATCGACCTGGATCAATCCTCCCTCCTTAGGAAGCAATGGTCTCCATTGCGTTGAGTTCCCGGGAGAGAGGGGAAAGCGATTGCTGAATTTGAATCTTGGTGATCTGCTTGCCTTGCTGGAGAAGTGGTGTTGCTTAGCTTGTTGAAGGCTATCACGAACCTTTGGCTAGAAGGTTTGGACCTTTTTAATCAGTCTGGCTATTTTAGATGACTATGTGTAGAAGGAATCTTCTGCCTTTGCTACAACCTTGTCGACCTGCTTCTGTTGGATAGAAGGTGCTTGGGCCGAAGCTGTGGTGGGTGCAGTATCCTTCTGTTCACCCTTTGAATAGATTATGGAGAAGATGAATTTTGTAGTATGAGATACTACCTTACAACACTGTTTAGGTGGGGTAGTAGTTGGAACTACCTCTGGTATCCTATAGAGATGACCCCCAAGAGTAATAATGACACTACGAGGTCGAGACTCATAGATAGCATGGCGTTTCCACATATATGGCTGGCCCAAGAGAACATCACAGACATACAGTGGGGAAACATCACATAATACCTCATCCTTGAAGGGTTGGATGCCGTATGACAATCGACACTACTGGTTGACAGGAAGATCTCGTCCTTGGCGAAGCCACCCGATGCTGTATGGTTGCGGGTGTGGTGTTGTCGACAATCCCAACTGTTTGACGACCTCTGTTGAGATGAGGTTCTTCTGGCTTCCACTATCAACAATAAAATGCAGTGGGGTCCCCTTCACCCACATCTGTGAATGAAAAAGGCGCTCCCCCTCTTCTGG
>ML798118.1:27294-94543 GCA_009831015.1 Picea engelmannii
TAACCATTTATCTAGGGCATCTGCATCTATTTGACCTTCAAATACGGGAATATCAAAATTAACCTGTACCTTGAAAGGCGAGGTGCCTCCAAAGTGGTTGCTTGATGAAGATGCGCCTGATGCTATCGGTAGGCATTGAAGGATGTGGGAAAAATTCTCCATCATTTCGTCCCTCTGTCGCGTGAGAGCTTGCTCAAGCAACAGACTGATAGGATCGTCTGCTACATCATTTTTCTTTTCTTCAACCATTGAGGGTTTCTTGGGTGTGCGAGAGTGATTTTCCTCAAGAGAGACAAGATTGAGACCCAACTTGTTATACTCGGACCTTGTCGGGGACATGCACTGAAAAAAATGATCAAGAGCAGCCTGCTCTAATACCACTGATCCAGATTATTTTTGGCACGAAATGAGAGCGGAGATATAATAAAGAAATGTATAGAGATATTGCAGATATTCAATAATATAACAGAAATGTATCAGAGACGCAACCATAAACACAGATATACAGTAATACATGATTTCTATTAATCAGAGAAATGTACAGAGACTGTAAAAATACAGAGTGAAAGACTCGCTAGAATGGTGGCAACTTATCTCTGAGAAGAGATGTGACGGCTACTCGCATTCGCAAGAAGATGATTATAATGAGGCTCCGAAGGCCCTTTTACAATAAACGGGAATGCCAAAAGTCCTAGACATCCAAAAACCTAACCCTGGGAGATGAAGCGCCAAAAGTCATGTGGGCCCCGTTTGGGTAAGTTGGTGCATCAACTTCCCGGGGTCGTAACTTTTGCATATGATCTCCATTTTAGGCGTATGATAACTCGTTGGAAATATCTATCTGAGGCCTACAACACTTGAGACAAAATAGCATCATTACATGCTATTTTGCGAGAGCAACATACCCAAAAAAACATCGTTTAGGGCCTCAAAATGGCCCTAGAGGTTCAGGACCTGAAAAACTGCTAAAAATAGTAAATTACCAAAATTGCCAGAAACATGTTTTGGGCCAGTTGGAGAAGGTGGGTGGCCACCGATATCCACCTGGATCAAGAAAATCCATGCTTCCAGGGGGATCCAAGAGCAGGTTTGCTTTGAAAATCTGCATGCATATGAGCAAGAGGATTGTCAGTATATTTTAGATTTGCAGCAAGAGGACAGTGAGTATGAATCAGATCTGGATCAACAACAAGGATGTAAGTATGATTCACATTTGGAATCAAATTCTTCAATATTTGCATATTTTTCTATGGACAAGGATGCATGTCAAGTTTATGATCAGTTCAAATCATGTTGAACATATTATAACTAATGATTTCATAGATAGCTATATGTTCTTGGCTGATCATAATTATCAGTGTGATTTAAACCCGGTTATACCACTATCTTGTGATCATCATGCTAAAAACAAAGATACTACAATTGTTGATGATCAAAATATGATATCAAGGGAACCATAAGGTTGTTTGTTTTCAATCAAAGAGGAATGTATATATGAGCAGTTGTATTTTCTTAATCAGAAAGTTTCCAACCATGGTCTTGAGGATCCAATTGCAGCTTATATGGAGTCATATGTTTCAGATTTTCTGAAAATTCTAGTTTTCATTACTTCACAGGTATTCATGGATAAACATGTTTTTCTGAAAGAATTCATATCTTTGCTTTCAGACCTCTGTTATTCTCTATTGATCAGTGGTATGGATGGGATTCCTTCAGTCATGAAGTTGCTTGAATGGTTACTATGGAAATTTTCCTTTACTTGAGAAAGTTGTCGATCTGGTCAGGATAGGGTAGCATAGGTAATAATATCACTTCCTGAGCATTTGATTTCCTTTAGTTTCTAGTGAGTCTTTCAGTTTCCCGAGCACAAATGACTCCATAGCCCAATAGATAAGGCGACTGAAACTACAAGAGTTCTTAGAGCCTCACAGGGAGGACTGAGATTTTTGTTCATAACATTCCAAATAAAAAAAACCTCTCTCAGTTTTTCAAAATGTGTTATGGTTTGAGAGATATTAGACATAGAAGTGGTGCTACCAACTGTTTTACAACGACGCTACCTAATTTCCTGTAGCGGTCACAGTTTGATATTCGCCTTGTTGGGAGGTTGCCACCTGTCAAGGAGGATTCGAATGGATTCTCAAGGATCAGTTAGATGTCAAGGGACACCTGTACCTAAGTTTTAGCTCCATCAAAGGCCTCATGCAATGAGGTGGAAACATTTATTAATGACTTCCAACAAATTCCTGAAAATTAGCAGTTTGTTGGATCTTTGTCTCTTTGATTGTTGCCACCTATCTCCAAGGATTAGAATCCAATGGAGGAGATGGGATTCGACCTCCTAAGGATACTTGGATGTTATTTTCTATTTAATTAAGGAGAGAGATCTTGGAGGGGGGTTGGAGTGATAGGAAAAACACTGTTACTATTTTGAAAATTCCCAGACTCTGTATATCTGGATGGAGGATTCTTGTGTAGTCAAAGATCAGCTTGTGCTCCTCTCTTTGTCCATTCTCTTTGTATTCTTGCTCTAATGGAATATTGATTGATAAAAGATTTATCAACATCTTTTTTAACAGAGTTATGTAGTGGATGATTTATTGTGTATTTTGTGAAGCATCTCTTCTTGGAGCAAATCTTTATTTCTTGATTAGAAGGATTCTAATTAATGAAATTTTAGCCATATGAATGTGTCAATCAAGCCTGATGTGAAATTGACTGTTCAAATTGATGTTTTCCTACATTTTCTTCTATTCATATTTCAAATATGTACTGGTTGGATATTATGATAGCCCTTTTTGCTGGAATATAGTCTTTGGAATTTTTTGCATTAGATCAGGCTTTGAACCTTATCAGTTTGATCCTTTTTTTTTTTTTAAATATAATCACTCATCCAACTCTAAACATTTTGATGGGTACTGGGATTACACTTACATTAGTCTAAGTGTGATTCTCAATGCTAAAAGTTTTGGCGCCATTGTCGGGGATAGAAGTGAATGACAAATATTCCCTAGGAGAACGACAATGATTAGATCCAACTTTTGACGATGAATAAGGGCCGGTCACATATTTAGGACTACATCTTTCCCCTGGTGACTCCACTCCATGAAGGAAGAACCTGGCGATGACTCCACTGATACGGGACGACCATGGCAATGGAAACTATCTTGGCTCGGAGGTATGCTTTCTGTTATTTCTCAAATATAGTTGGTTTTCCACATCCAATGCCGACTATAACTGAGTGGGACAATTATCTTCCGAGATTCAAAGGAAGCAAGCATGATCATCCTGGTGAACACTTATTTAATTTTCATGAATGCATGCTTGAACATGATTTTGTTCACGAGGATGTCTTGATCAAACTGTTTAGATTTTCTTTAGAAGGACATGTTTGTGAATGGTGCCAATCCCTTCCAGCTTCTAGCATTCATTCTTCGAAGGATTTTCATGTTGCCTTTCATTTTTTTTGCAAAGAAAAACTTGCAGCTGACTTACTTTATCCAGAATGTTGTCATGACTTTGATTTACTATGTAAAGGATCTAATAACCATGAAAAATCCTTGTGTGTTGAAGAGGATATTGTAGTAGAAGAGATTATTCATGATAAACAAGATGTTGAACATTTACCAACTACTATTTTTCTAATTATTATGAATATTAAGATCTTTTTCCTCTAGACTCAAATCATGAAGATTATCTTCCTTTAAGTAAGATGGAACTTGAGAACAATGAAGACAATCAACAGTCATTTTCAGTTTTACACATGGAGGAAATTGGAGACAATTATAAAGCCAGTCATCAACATAAACATTCCGGTTTTCAGTTGGAACAACAACAAGAAGAGGTATTTCTTTGTGGATTTTATGATCCTATTGGTGATTATCTGGAGACTTTGAGCAACATAGATGCCAAATTGTTCTTGTCAAATGACGGTTGGTTCTGATCCCTTTTTGAATGGCATTTTTGTATTCCATGGGCTCCTTCATTCATCATTTCCATATAAAGAATTTTACCAGCTAATCAATGTCTTATATGGCTTCATTGGAAGCATGATTTTACCTAATCTAAGGAAGCAGATGATTAGGTAGGAGTAGGAAGAATAAAGCTCTCTTCTCGAGCATCTTGTTTGTAGTCAGTTTTCAGTTTCAAATAAAGAACATAGGTGTTCCCAGGCACATAGTTTTTCTGAACAGAGATGAAGATGGATAAGGCCACTATTCTGCAGGTTCTTGGCAGCTCGCAGGAAGCATGCCATCCCCCATGGAGCCAATGTTAGTACCTGGATTTGCAGTAGTCAAAATCCACATATGATATTGGAAGTTCCCATAGAATCTCATTTATTTTTATCATTCATATGTTATTTTGAACTCCTTTGCCAAATTTATAAATCTTCAAGGCTTTGCCCATTGTCATAAACTTCAGATTTCCCATCAAGTCTTGACCAGCTTTAATGAATCATCGTTTGTCTTTTCCCTCTAACCTGCAAAAATAAAAATAACCTTTTCATTAGTCTCCCTAAATCTTTATTTTCTTATGTTCAAAATAAAAATATACTTTTTATATTTTTATTGCCTTTTACCAAAAAGAATCTATTTGCCTTTTATCAATAAGTTGGTGTGTTCTTTAAGTGGCCTAAGTCAAGCTTATCAACTTCTAATCCTAATCCTAAGTCACACTACATATCGAGCTAATCCATATGCCAAAGACCATATTCAACACATAAACCAACACACTCCCAATGCAAGATGCCAGGTGCCAAATGATTGTGCAGGTGTTGAAGAACTAAATGTAGCCACCATATATATGATGGTGTTCCCAATTTCTTGCATGTTCCACCGTTTTCATGCATGGATGTGCAGAGGGGAGTGCGCTATGAATTTCATGGTGTGCTGCCAAATCTGTTGGGCACTACCATCTCTCCTGTGCACTACCAAATCTCATGGGCACTACCAACTCCCCTGTGCGCTACCAAATCTCTTGAACATGAAACACAGGCAGGCGCTACCGAATTTCTGGCAGAGATTGAATCTTGAACAGAAGACACGAAGGCTCGGCGCTATCAAATGATGCTACCAACAAGTGCATGGATTCAAGGAGTTCGACTTATCATTATTGTTAGTGGATGATGATGTGGAAAAGGGCTGAGAAAATAGCTAGCAACATGATGACTGCTTACAACCTCTATAGGTCATTTGCATGCAAAAGGATGCACATCAAGGGAGGAAGTGTCATTGAAGTATTGTTGTATCGGTTGCTAGCATGTTTCCTTTCTTATAGTAGTTTGTTAATAGCTGCTAACGGAGGTGTTCAATTAATAACAATTGTTGGAGGATCCGATGGGAGGAAGGGCCATCTCGCACCTCTAGTTGTTTCCTTTCATTTTTATTATAAATCGATGTTCCAATTGAGAGAAAAAAGGAAAGCAGTCTTTTTAGACTGTAGTTTGAGAATCGGAGTAAAAAGTCCCGAGAGGTCTATTGTAAAATTCTTGAGAAATGACAATTAGCTCAGTGGCATGACAATTTGATTTTCACCTCAAAGACTTGTCTTAGTTTTGTATACAAAGATATTAGCTGACGAGTAAGACTTTTAGATCAGTTTGTCTTTTTCTTTATGTTTTATCATACTTCTTAATTTTTCTTCCAATTAGATGTGTTCTGTTTATATAAGGCTTATATGGATAGATTTTGTGCTAAGAAGATTGTAGTAAAGTTTACTATGATAGTTGCCACATACACATCTATTTCACTCTGTAATGTTTGGAAAGGTTTTCCAAGCTGTTACAGATTCTTCCTGTAGCGACTGAAAGTAGGTTGCTTTTCAGCCTCAACTACATATTGTGTCTTCTTGATTTCTTTATCCATATCTATTTAATCTTAGAACTGATTTGGGTTTTATTCGACCTGATTTGCTGCCCATACGAGGTTAATTCAAGATTGTTGTATCTCATAGACTCCATGCCCAATGGCTCTTTGCCTTTTCTTTGACTTTACCACTCTCTTTGTTTCTTAAAACCCACCTTATCCAAATTAAACCCTTATCATTTCAAGATGTGCTGTGCTTTCCCTTGAAGTAGTCTAAGAGCAACTTCTAGCGCTGACACTTCCTAAAACGATTTGTCATGTGTTTTTAGTCCATCCTCTAGATGCTTATACTTTGAATGTGGATGTGTTTCCCAATGTATGCTAATTTTATCTTGCTTAACCAAGTATGCACTTCCACTTTGTTGCGATAGTTATATTGTGGGGTATAATTGTGGCCTTCATTTAATGTTTAGATGCTCCTCTTCCCCCCTTGAAAGATTTGGTTGTAAAATGAAGATTCATGGAATATTGGTCATTTTATTTGTATCAAGTACTTCATTTCTTATACAAACTTCATGAAAAATTCCTCCAACTCTTCCTTAGTCACATAATGTTGGGATCTAGTCCTCAACATTTAAAAAAAAGTTTTATTGTATAGTTTTTAAAAGAACACAACAAGATAAAAAATTGGTTGAAGCTCTCATACAAACTTATAGTGTTTGAGAACACAAAATAGAAAAATTATTGCAACTATGGAAATAACTAAAATATAAACAAAGATTAAGAGATAGAGGAAATGAAAAATGAGGGAATTTGCACACCCAATGGTGTTTTGCACCTACATATTTGAGTAATGCAAGATGTTTCCAATAAATACCACAAACTAGTTGGTTGTATTGATAAAATGATAAGAGAGATACACAAGAGGGGAGAAACCCTTATTTATAACAATAATGATGCAAAAACCACAACTTAATAATTATGTCACTAATTAAGTCATTAGTCCCTTATTATATTAAAGAATTATTTTTACAAGTATAACATATGAAATTATTTAAGCATGTACACATAAAATAACTCATGTACATAGAGTGTAGAGTGTAATATTGTGGCTAGGTACACAAAACTATTCTTATTTAGGTATTAGATTTTTCTCTAAAATGTGCATATTTATAGTTCTAGTTGGTTACAAGGGTGGCCTCCCTTTTGGCTCACTAGATTATTATAGTGTCCCATTTGACACTTCCACTACCCCATTTGTTTTTTTGGTAATGCATTCTCATTTCGAGGTGGTTATTGGAGTTAGCTAGATTTCTAGGGAAATTGGGATGGTTGTGTCGGGTAGGTGGGGTTTCTTTTTCTTGTTGTAAGTTGGTCTCAATCAAATGGTTTCCCTCTCTATCCTGCGATTTGTGTTGTTCTTCATTATATCTCATTTTCTATTAATTTGTTCTTAAGTGGCATTTTCCATGTCAAATGGTACATCTAAGAAGAATATTCTTGTAGTTGAATCCAATACTTTTCGTGGATTGTTTAAATTTTACAATTGCATGATCTATAAATTTTTTATTCTCTAATTTGTTTTCAACACTAACACTCGCAACACCTATGTTCTTGTTATGCAAACTTAGGGGTTCTAATTTCAAAATTATTCCAAAGGTTTAACTTGTATTGCTAAAATAAAATCTTGAAACTGGAATGTTGAACCAAGTTTACTCGTGAGTTTGATGGGGTATTAATCCATTAAATAGGATTATATCGTCATTTTGGTTTGGCCCACCAATTGGTATGCCAAAAAATTATGAGGTTGAATGCAAGTCTTGGAAAAAACTCGGTGACAACAATCTCCAAGTTATTATCATCATTGAAGTGGATATTGAAGATTCAAGAAACCCTTATCATTGAGATCGATTTTTACCTTATGTTGCATTACACTATGGAGACTATTGTCGCCCATTTGATTATGACCAAGTTGATATGATGATTACACTAAATCTCCCAATTGCCCATTAAGAATTCCTTAATGATGCATTTTTTAATTGTTAGCCTTTAACCAAAGAATTCCAATAAATCATGATTGACGTTATGAAAAGTTCCTCGGAATATTTTCAAAGATAAATAATACAAAAGATTTATGAAAAAATAGCAAGTCAACTTGTTCTCTTTTGAGAATTCTACTGATCTGAAGCAGATCCAAACCAACAAATGGGAGTAAGACTCGGTACCTATAAAGAAATTCAACAATTCACGACAGTTAGTATGTTAGAATATTCAAGAATACTGAGAGGGGGTGGTGAATCAATATAGAGTTATTTCAACAAATTTAACTTTCAATCACTACATAAAAATTAACCATTAATCATTTCATTCATCATGACACAAACTCACACACATTGCACATGTATTTTTACGTGGAAACACAACTGGGAGAAAACCACAAATTTTTTTATTAAGTGGTTTCAATATTTTACAAGTACCAACTTGAAGGAAGCAACCACTCCTTGAGTTTTCTAGCACCTACTGAAAGGATACATCAATCCTCTTGGAATATTTTAAATGATTATTCAATATCAAATCAACCTTCAAATACAATCCCAAAATCACTTCTTAAATATGCATACAAAACTACTTAGAACTGTACCTCAAATATACAAACTTCTAAGATTCGCCACAAGCTCAATTTTCCGTTTCTGATTTTGAAACTTGGACCTCAGATATTTGGATCTAGTTTGCTTATAATTCAAAAAATGGAATTCAATTTGGACCTACCAAGCTTCAAATATAACCATGTTATCTCGAACACATGTTTGGGACTAGTTTATGGATTAGTCACAAACCCTAACTTCTAACTAGTATAACTATGTAACTGTAATGAATCAAGATCTGAAACTTGTACCCAGTCTTCTTCGATATATTCTCTGAAATTCCTCCAAGTTTTTCTCCTTGAATCGTCCCCAAAAAAGTTTTATAGTGAAAATGGAAATATCACTTATTTTGAAGAAGAAAACCCTAGTTTTAAAAACCTCAACTTACACTGAGTATAACTCCAAACCTGTAATGATTCAAGACCTAAAATTTGTATCCAATATTCTTCGCTATCCCTTCTGAAACACATCCAAGTTTATCTATCTGAATAGTTCTAGAAAAAAATTATAGCTAAAATTCAGAGACGACCTTCAAAGAAAACCCTAGAACAAATCATCACACGACTTCATCTTCCCTTGGAAATTCACTCCTCTAGGAATAAATTTGCTCCTCTTCCTTGGTTAGGTTGAATTGGTGTTTCTCAAATGCCAAATTAGGCTCTTATTTATATGATTCTTCTCCACATGAGGGGGTGCGACCAAGGATCACAACTTTTGGGTCACACCTCTTCCTTAAGGATAACTGACCTTAGGGGATTCTTTACTTTAATTTAGGGTCTTCTTCTCTTGGATTCATGGGCCTCTTCACTTGGATTTAGGGAATTATTCGCTTGTATTTAGGGTCTTCTTCACTTGGATTTAGGGGCTTCTTCTCTTGGTTTAAGGGGCTTCTTCACTTGACTTTAGGGTCTTCTTCAAGGATCCTTCAAGGCTCTATTTGTGTACAACTCAAAGTGGGCATGTGGACACTACCACATGTTATATCACACTGTGAGGTCCATGCTTAAAATCTATTCTATAAGGGCACCACTTTGGAGTTATATACACTTATGCCAAGGCTCCTTCAAGGCTCTTCAAGGCTTCTTAAAGTGGAACATCATCATCACTTTTAGGGGCTTCTAGGATTTTCTTTAGGGATTGTTCTAAGGTTGACATCAATGACAACCAATTTTCCAACATAGAAAACTTTGTAAAGATGCAATGTGAATGTGAAATTCTAATAAAAAAAAAATGAGAATGTGCGAGGAAAACAAAGAATAAAATGTAAAAAAAAAATTGAATAGGAGGGAAGGTTGAAGAATGGGAAGTTAAGGGCCATGGCTGTTGGCCTTCCCTTACCTCGAACTCTCCCTATTTCCTCATGTAATTTCACTCCCAATGGGATTTTTGTCCAAGGGAGGAAGATGATAGAGAGTCAAGAGATGCTTGTACTAGATACTACCTAAATCAAATATTGAGCCCCCATTCGAAGTTGGTTTTCCCATTTTGGTTTCCAGGGTAAAATATTTGTCTTATGGTGTGTTTAAATTGTTGTATGAGCTCAGATATTTCCCTGTGATTGTGAAGATAAATTTGTGTGTGAATTCATTGTGTTGTGTTCGTCACCACAACATCACAAGTACAATGAAGGAAACAACTGGTTTTTTATCGTGTCACCTTCGTCACAATTGTGACATGTTGGAATATTGAGAGGGGGGTTGAATCAATATGAACACTTTTTACCCATTTCAATTACAATATATAAAATTCAACTTTATCAACGGTATATCATTTATGATTCCATTCAATATATCATGAGCATATAACCATAAGCAGTACCATTTAACAATATCACATCATATACACAGTACACCAAAATTTATGTGGAATTCCAAATGGGAGAAAACCACATAATGTTTTCTTATATATAGAGAGATTATATTCATAGGAAGAACCAACTTCCCAATTCTCCAGCATCAACTGGAAGGAGGCTTCAACCCCCTATTTACAAGCTCCAACCTGAAGGAATCTACAACTCCTCGAATTCTCCAACTACAACTGGAAGGAGGCTCCAACACCCTAGTTTACAAGCTCCAATTCCCTAAGTTCTCTGGATCCAACTAGAATAAGGCTACAACCCCCTGATTTATAGGCTCCAACCTGAAGGAAGCTCCAACTCCCTGTGTTCTCCAACACTAACCGAAAGGAGGCTACAACCCCCTTTCCTTAACTTTATGGATTCTTGTACTATCTTGTTACAACCACTTTACCCTTTAATTAATTACTTGTAACTGTTTAGGGGCTTCTTAACCAATCTTCGTGGCTTCCAACTTCAAGGGGCATAAATCCTCAACCGTGAGGAACCACATGATGTACCACATATTGTTGGAAACGAAATGAAAAGGAATAACTGTATATTAGTGTGTTACCTACATTTACATTGTCCTCCATATCCTTATTCCTCAAACAACTTTGGGTTTCATGATCACACCTCTAGGGCTTCTAAACCACTTAACCACTTATCCATATTTCTAGGGCTTCTACTAGGGTTGAATAGGGTTGAAATCAATGCTTCTACAGTTCATCTAGAGTTGACATCAATGAAAACTAACTTTCCAACAATCTCCCCCTTTGGCATTGATGGAAACACCCATACTCCACTCATGACCAATGCTCATAATCTTTCTCTCCTTATGTTTCTCTCCCTCTTTGACATCAGTGGAAAATGGTAACTATATTTGGGGTTGTTCCCCCTATATTCATGCCTCTAATCATTCTCTTTTTGTCTTTCTCTTTCTCCCCCTTTGACATCATGGGAAAAAGGGTAACTCCCCCTGTCGGTATGTCTCCCCCTGTCTTCATGCTTTTGATATTTCTTTCCCGATCTCTTTCTCTGACGATTTCTCAATGTAGGGCTTCTTATATATACTTCCTTTCCTCTCTTCCAGGGCTAATTGTCCATTGGAGTTTCCTCTTGTAATTCACTAACATATATAAAAAGCATTTAAAATTACTTGACTTCAAATCTTCATGGCTTGTCAAGTTCACATCAATGACCATATTTTTCAAAAAATTTTCTTTGATGGTATGGCTTCTACTGACAGTTTATCTTTCCCTATCCTGTTTTTCCTTTCACTACTTTCCTTCCCATTTCTAACCAATTCCACTTGTCAATATGCTTTCATCCACCATCATATATCTTTCTAGACCTGCCAAAAATCTCATGAAGTCATCTCTTTCTAGGTTTCCTAATACTGTCCACGACTCTACTACGATTCTAACCCATTTGCTGCAATTGATCATAACATATTCTTGCTTCTCAAGCTAAAATCCGTCTTTCCAAAATCCACACATACTTCAGACTACTCGAAGGATAATTCTCTTATCTATAGTAGCTACTGTGTAGAGTCCACCTCTTCAATATTCGTACTTATTGGGAGTCTCCAAGACGAATTCCTTAGATAACTATCTGCTATGATGCAGATTAATCTTCCTCTTCATTCGTGGATTCATCATTTTCCTGAATTTTGACATCTTCCTCTTTATCATCTTGCTAAATTCTGATATCTTTTTTATCTTCTCCCTGGATTGTGATATTTTCATCTTCATCATTTTCCTGGATTCTGACATCTTCCTCTTTTCCTGTAGATTCATCATGATCTTGCACAATTGTAAATCCTGTGAGTACGATCCCTAGGAACTATTTTTCATTCACCTACTCTTGTTGTTTTTCACTTCTTCTCTAAAATTTCTTGTATCTGACATTAGTGTTTTCCTTCATGGGAGGCTCTATCATGCTTCTACAATTTCGAGCTATGTGACCATAATTGTGGCAATTGTAACATTAAATATTGGAGAGAACTACATAATCATCTCTTGCTTGAATATTTCTTTCATGTGCTCTACAATCTACAACTTTATGTCAAAAGTTAGTACATGTAAAATAATGACCCAAAAAGAAATTTTGATAGCTGGGAGTGAATGATGTTCTTTGTGGTGTAGTCCTTCTGAATTCCAACCTTGGATGATCACAATGTTCTCTTTGGTTGTTTCCTTCAAAATGATTGAAGCTTCTTTGCTGCTTGAATGTAGAAGGTCTTCTGTATTCACTCCTCTCTGAATCTTGCTGACCATGATTCCTTCCTTTGAGAACTTTTGCATAACTCTTTTGTTGTTTTTCTTTCATCATGGAGCTTGAACCTTCCTCAAAATGAACTTTCTTATATCCTAGTCTAGATTGGTCATTGCATGGCCTTTGACTATTGAGAATGTTTTCTAACACTTGAGAACTTTTCAAGTTCTTGTTGAGCTTGTTGACTTCAAATCTCAAAGACACGAATTCCTTTTCAAGATTCTCACACTCTTTTTCCTTCTTTATCATTTGAATCTACATTACTTATTTCGTTCTCTTTCCTTCAAGTTGTGTTTTCAAGGAGATGATTTCTTCTTTGAATGATTTTTTTTCCTTCCTTTCTTTCTTTAGCTCAGTTAAAGCATTGATTAGTTCTGCTTCAAGGTCTACTATAATTTCTTCTTCGTCGCTTTCATGGGTTCCTTTCTAAGTTTCCGTAGACATACAGAGTACTCTTTCTGAATCACTATTGCTTTCATAATCCTTGTCAGATGAAGAAATTTCTTCTTTTGAGTAGAAGCTTTTATTGAATAATTTATTTTTGTTTTTATTCTTGTTTCCCTTTCTATATTTCTTTTCTTTCTTTGGGGCTTCTTCTTCATCATTATATGCCTTCTTAACATAAGGACATTTAGCAACAAAATGACCAATTCCATCACGATTAAAACATTTTAATGGAATCATACCTTTTCACTTGTCGGTTCCTCTCTTCAACTTTCTTACAAAGTTTGTTATTTCTTCATGTTTGTCTGACTCCTCACTGCAACTGCAATTTGGCTTTGACTCATGCTTTTTCTTCTTCTTTGTCTTCTTGGATTCTTTGAAAGTTGCTTCCTTCTTGGATGGGTTCTCCTGTTCTATTCTCATTTAATAAGTTGTAAATATTCAATGTAGCTCATCCATGCTCAACGTGTCAAGATCTGTTCTTTCTTCTAGAATTGATATATTAGGATCAAATCTCATTGGAAGAGATCTTAGTACCTTTTGAACAATCATAGATTCTTCAACTTCTTCTCCCAATCCTTTAATTTCATTCACTATTTCATCAACTCATAAAAAGTAAGACACAATGTCTTCATCTTCCTTCATTTTCAACTGTTCAAATTGACTTCTGTAAGTATGAAGATTGGCTGCCTTGACTTTGGCATCCCCCTCATAAACATTCTGAAGTTTGTCCCAAATATCCTTTGGAAAATCACAATGCATAACCTTGACATATACTGAATCAACCAAACCATTCATGATATCATTTTTATCCCTTGAATTGTTTTGATTGAGTTTCTTTCCATCGTTATTTATTGGGAGAGTGGGTTGCTCTTTGTATCCATCTACTATTGATTGCCAAATTCAAATCTCTGTGCTTGTACATATGTTTTCATCCTTCTTCTCTAGAAGGCATAGTTCTGACCATGAAATTGTGGTATTCCATTCATATATGAATTGGTTCTCTCCATGATCTACCTACCAGTGGTTAGACTTTTTCTTGAAGGAACGAGCACTCTGATACCAATTGTTGGAATACTGAGGGGGGGGGGGGTGAATCAATATGAAAACTTCTTACCACTTTCAATCACAATATATAAACTTCAACTTTATAAACAATATATCATTTATGATTGCATTCAATACATCATGAGCATATAACCATAAGTAGTACCATTCAACAATATCACATCAGATACATAGTACACCAAAATTTACGTGGAAACCCAAATGGGAGAAAACCACATAATGCTATCTTATATATATCAAGATTACATTCAAAGGAAGCACCAACTTCACAATTCTCTAGCAGCAATTGGAAGGAGGCTCCAACCCCCTATTTACAGGATCCAACCTAAAGGAAGCTACATCTAGAAGGAGGCTCCAACCTAAAGGAATCTCCAACTCCCCGTGTTCTCTGGATCCAACCAGAAGGAGGTTATGACCCCCTGATTTACAGGCTCCAACCTGAAGGAAGCTCCAACTCCATGTCTTCTCCAGGACCAACCCGAAGGAGGTTGTTCAACAACACAGGTATTCCAACAGAGGGCGAACACCTTCAGTAACCACTCACACAACCAAATCAAAGATCAACAAATCGATGTTTTGACGTGGTAAAACCCTACGGGGAAACATCCAAGGCCCCAACCAACACAACCACTTGGAGTAGTTTATTAATGAAAAATAAAAAGATTACAAAGAGATTTTACAAGAGAGTTTCTCACAATCGATCATTGGTAAATGACCCTCCATGCTCTTTAAATAGAGATCATGGACCAATCGGGTGTTAATCCACAGATCAATGGTTGTTAAGATCAAGGAGAGTATGAAATGTCGAATCACTCTATGTCAGGTAAATATTGTAACCATCAGATTTCCTAACTACAAATACGTACTAATGCATACTAAATAAATACACTAAGAAACAAACTTTTACCTAACGACACATTAGACCAAGTAGATATTAACTAACTCCTAAGTGTCTAAATATCCTAACATCCCCCCTTAAGAACAACTTGGGATAAGATTGAAGGATTTACAATGTTGACACAATAGGAGAAGGAAGGAGGCATTAGAGCCTATCCCCCCTTAACGAAAACTTCTTAAACTCCTAATATAGATCGAAGTTTGGAAAACTTTGCTTCTGTAAGAGACTTTGTAAAACTGTCTGCAACTTGATCTTCTATAGGGAAAAAGAGCACTTCAATAACTTGATCATGAATGAGTTTTTTTATGAAGTGCATGTGTAGCTCGATGTGTTTGCTACGCTGATGTTGAACTAGGTCTTTGGTGAGCTTGATGGAAATATGATTGTCGCACCAAAGGCTGGTCAGATGTTGTTGCTCAAATCAAACTCCAAAAGGATCCTTCGAAGCCACAAAGATTCCCAAATGGCATTTACTGCTGCTCGGTACTCTGCTTCTGTTGAATAAAGTGCAATAGCCTATTGTTTCTTACAGGCCCAAGTGAAAGGTCCTGAACCAAGGCTGAAAACATAACCTGTAGTAGACTTTCGATCATCAGGGTCGTCGACCCAATCTGAATCAGTGAAACCAACCAATAAAGGAGTCCCCCCTGAACTATAATGTATCCCGAACTGAACTGTACCACATACATAGCGAAGTATCCTTTTAGCTGATTTCCAATGACTTTCATGGGGTGTTTGCATATACTGGGAAACAATACCAATAGCAAAGGAAAGATCAGGATGGGTATGAGTCAAGTATACGAGGCTACAAACTAATTGATGGTACATGGTGGCATCAACTTCAAGAGAAGTACAGGTGGCAGTAAGCTTGACTTTAGATTGGAAGGGATAAGGGGCTAGCTTACAATCACACATGTGAAAGCAACGAAGAAGGTCACAAGCATACTTAGACCAGGAAAGACAAATTCCTTCGTTGGTTTGCAAAACTTGGAGGCCAAGGAAACAATGCAAAAATCCTAAGTCTGTCATTTCAAATTTATTCTTAAGCTTAGTTTTCACATGGTTTAAAAGTTTTGAGTCACTACCAGTAAGGATAAGGTCATCAACATAAGGACAACGATTATGAGATGGCTTCCTACTTTCTTGGTATAGACATTAGAAACAAAATGACATCTAGATAATCCGTTGTCAATAAGAAATATGTCCATTTTGGCATACCAAGATCGAGGAGCTTGCTTAAGACCATAAAGAGTCTGATGGACCTCCCATTTATCTGAGGCAACAAGGGCAAGAACAAGGCAGATGGAATTCGTTTTGGCTACATGGGAAAAGGTTTCATTATAGTCAATTCCTTCAACTTGGGAAAATCCTTTGGAAACTAACCGATCCTTGTGTCTTTCAACACTTCCATCTGATGCATACTTAGTTCTATAGACCCATTTATATCTAACAAGTTTTCTTCCTTTTGGAATAGGTATAAGATCCCAAGTATCGTTTTCCATTAAAAAACGATACTCTTCATTCATTGTTGTATCCCAATCTGGATGACCTGAAGCTTCTGGAAATGTCTTTGGATCATGAGTCTTTGAAACTTGAGCCATAAGAGAAGAGGCTCGTTGGAACTGTGAACGTGTTTGATGCTATTATGAAGGATCACCAAGAAGACCACTAGTTGCTTCTTGTGTTGAATAGACCCATCTAGGAAGCGATGGAACTGGTGCTGGTTTAGGTTCAAAGGAATCATCTGGAAGAAGGTGAGAAGTTGAAATTGGATTTTCATCCTCACTGTCATCATCTGAATAAGAAACCAGAATAGGAATAGAAGAAGGCACAACCACCGAATATGGCTCGCAGGCCGAAGAAGGCACAATAGTCGAATTAGGCTTGCAGGTATTATATCAAGATTTGCCTCACCCTATGCAATCTTGCACATAAGGCCTTTTTCCATTTCCCTATGCAGATTTATCATCCTTGTTTGTAAAATCCAGAGCTAAAAATAATATTTTTCCACATGTACACATCTTTCCTACTATACAACATGGGTATACACAAGATGCTCGACTACAACTCATGTACATCAGGATTTGTGTAAGAAAATGAAAATTAATGTCGGGTTTCCATGTCACGACAAGAGATCTATGATCCTTGGCCTTCCATATACTAGAAACATTCTGACTCAGCCCTTCAGTTCCATTTTGAAGGCTATAAATGGGCCAATTTCGAGCCATGGAAAGAGGAGAAAGAATTCAACTTTGAGAGCAAAGTTACTCTGGAGAAATTATTTACTTCATATTGAGTCTGCATCCCTTTGTCCTTTAATTCTGAACACAGTGTTCAACCCCCAAGCTCTTCCCTTATTGATTGAGAACCTCATTGTTTCTCTTTTATGAGCTTGCCTTTGGTGGAGGATTGATGTGGTGGAGGCCCAGCTGGAAGGAACTTAGTTTCTCGGTTCCGAACCGTGACGACACACAAGTTTGTAACATTTTCACTTATGTTGATCATATTTTAATAGAAATACTCACTTCCCATCCAATTGATATCTTGCAAATATTTGAATTATTATTCCATGTGTGTATTTGTCATGTTTATTAATGGATTATGCTATTGAATGTGCTAACATAATTTATTATCACCATATGCTTGCTTTGCTTGGATTTTGAGGACTAGTTGCACGTATATTGCTTTGGGGCAAGTTCTCAAAGGTGAACTTCATTGAACGTCTGGACGAGGTAGGCATTTTATCTTGTCTTTCTAGCATATTCAATTTCATAGCATACTTGAGAAGAGAGTTGATTTCTGTAGTCATTACCGTCTGTTGTGGTTTACCCTAGCCATAGAGAGATTTTCCTCGTAACAAAATTGGCGACCATACTGGTGATTGAATTTATTTCTTAGGGTTTGGAATACTTTTCTCCTTAGATGGCTCTCGCTCCTATTGCATTTCTTGTCGTATCATTGCTTGACAACCTCTGTTCATTGTGGGTCTGAGTTTTCAACCTTTTCCCTTGCTTGGCCTTGTTTTTGAAACATATACACGCTTTTTTCCTTGACAGTCGCGTATATACTCAAGCTGTCCCTCTGCAAGCTATGTACATACACTCTGTTTCCTTGAATAGTCGCATACATCAACTTTCCTTGCTTGTTTGCTTGGTCTGGTGGTTGCTGGGTGGGATTTGATGTTTGTTGAGCCTTCTTGGGTCTCTGTAGTGCCTGTTAAATGCTTGTGGGATGACATGAAACCTATCTTTGGTTGAATTTCTGGGCGAAGTCTTTTTCATCATCTTTTCATTTTGATTGTCCTTATACATTGGGCTGGGTGTTTTGTTGCTTGGTATCCTGCTTGAGTTATCTCTTTCCATACACAGTAGAGTTTATATACCAAGTTGCTTTTCAGTCCATGCATTTTCAGTTTTATTATATTGAAAATACAAAATATTAGGAATTTTGCATTGCTTGGCATTTTGATCTTTTGAGTCCTTGTCATTAGCTTAGTGCATGTAGTGAAAGATTGCATTTTTACTTTTGAATTGCAGAGTTTAAATTGAAAATTGCATTGGTTTTTAGAAGCATACCATTCATTGAAAATTGAAGTTAGGACTTTGCATTATATTCATATTTACTTTTCTTTCAGAGTCATAACATCATGAGTTTCACTACCATAGCTTTTTGAGTAATCACAACCACTAAAATTAACACTATAATTTAAAATTTATTAGTCACGATTTTATTTTCTAGGGTGCACAAACTAGCTTAGGATTTAGTGCCTTGGAATATGATTTTTGTGAGTAAACTTCTCCAAGGAAATTAAATCAACATATGTGTCTGAGAAAGGGAGTGGAGAAATCCATTGTATAATTAGTAATATCAGGAGGCTCTGCTTAGACTGGAGTTAATCACGAGGTCGCACGAGGTTGGTTGAAGGGATATCCCCTCTATACCTTCTTAGCATCAGAGATATTTATGGGGATCTATTCATATCTGAGGATCTTGCTAGTGCCTTTACCTCCGTGAGAGACAATACTTTCAAGGTTTCAGGCTTTGATACCCTGCCCATATAGTGGAACTGACTTATGACTGCTAGCCTGTGCATTAGTTATACAATGGTTTATTAGTTGGTTGACTTAGGTGCCACATAGGTTACTTGCAGGGGTCATTCTGCAGGTACCCTAGGTGAGACTCTCAGGCCCCTCTTGGGTGAGACATACCTTCTTTAGGGAGGGATGCCACTTTCAGCCACTTTACCCTGTTTGTGTGCATATTGGGCGTTTGACTTTTGGTGTGCTATTTGATTACTAGTTGGCCCTAGGATTTTCTTTTTGTCTTTAGAGTCTTTAGTCATCGTGGAGTCAGACCATCATCCTCACCGGTCTCGTCGCTTATTACAATTACCACCATATTTTGAGTCTTTTCCTTCTAAAAGGCATAGATTTATTAGGCGTGGTACACACACATCCACTATTCAGACTTGTGATTCTACAAGGATGAGTATTGAACCTAGTCTTCAGAACACTGGAAGCCCTTCGACTCCCACACCCACTATATTTAATGGCACCCCTTCAACTCCTGCAACCATAATGGTTGTAGTTTCAGAGGCACCTATCATTACTATGGCTCGACTTATAGTGAATGATCAATCTACCGCCTCGAACCCTATTGGGTCTCTTGGTCATTCACCGGGCTATAATGTTCAGTCCATCCTTATGGCTTCTAGTCCTTTTTCCTATGGTATGCCAAACCTTACTTCGCAGTTTTCGAACGCCATCCCACTTGCTGGCCCTAATGCTAGCATTGGGCTTGGGGGCACTACACCTCCTTATACTCCTTTCTCGTTTGGTGGTTCTCAAATCCCTCAAACAATTCCTAATATGGGAGGCATTCCTGCTTTAATCCCAGGTCTAATCCTCTTGCTTCTGGGTGGAACAACCAACCTGGCGGACAAGATTCTACTCAATTTCTGTCTTACACCCCTACCTCCTTGGTGATGAATCCAATACGTTTAGCATGATGAATCCACCTCTATCCTTCGGATTCACACCCGGAGGAGGCCTGTTTCACGCTTTGGGCAACCCCCAACCCGGATCCAATCCGACTGGGGGCAATTTTTATAACCTGTAATAGAAAATTCCTACTGGAATGATGCCCAACCAAACTTTTATGAATCAGCCTGCAGGAGGGCCTTATAATCCCGGACATGGCCATGGTGCTTACCAGAACCCTGTATGG
This sequence comes from Picea engelmannii, assembly GCA_009831015.1. NCBI lineage: Eukaryota > Viridiplantae > Streptophyta > Pinopsida > Pinales > Pinaceae > Picea > Picea engelmannii. The sequence goes on from ML798118.1 coordinate 47,491, forward strand.
GCTGTAGTTCCTCAAACACAATCTTTCTAGGGAGCTTAGGGCCAGATTCCGCAACCCCGTCTCCCTTTTCTAGCCACGCTTAATCTGCCAGACTTGTCTAAGTTGATGAATGAACCTGTGAGTCATGATCCTACATGGCCCCCCGTCGCCACCAATATTCCTTTGGACATCCCAAAGTTCGAAGGTGATAATGATGAGGATCCTGGTGATCACATTACTACCTGTCACCTATGGTGCTCCTCGAATTCCCTTAATGAGGATTCTATTCGGTTAAGATTATTTCAACGCACCCTCATTAGGGTCGCTGTGAAATGGTATATCGAGCTACCTAGGGGGGCATATGGGACATTTAATCAACTGGTTTTGGTCTTCCTTAACCACTTCCAATTGCTAGTTCGTTACGATGTTGGCCTAGAACTTCTGTCGACTTTACGCCAGGACACCGCCACTCATATCTTGGATCATATCCAAGAGTGGCGTAGATAGAAGAGGTTGATCAACACCTCCATATCCCTGACCTTTCTTTTAGAATGGTTCCTTAAGTCTTTGCACCCTCCTATCTCAAAGGATGTTGCAACATCTAGGGTTACTATTGAGGAAGAAACGATCTTTAAATCCCAGCAGCTAGATCTCATATACGCTCAGTTTGGGATGCTATACCACATTCTTCCAGATGCACCACGGTAAACTTGCGACCCTAGACAAAATCTCGGACCTCATGCCGACGACATTGTAGGTTCCTCCAATGAAAAATCCGCAGACTCTGTGACAAGCGATTTGAAAGAGTTGTCTCTAAACCAGTCTATGGGAGGGCCAACTTCGTCTGTGTCTTCCAACCCCACTCAATCAGTGGATGTACATTCTATGGAATCGTCAGCCAACCCAAATGGTAACCAACAACCAGGCGAGAATAAGAAAAAAGGACGTAATAATCGTAAGGGTGGGAAAAATAATAATAAACCCAAGGACAATGGTAATAATGAGAAGACGAATAATAATGCTAGAGAGGGCAAATGAGAAAGACGTAAGGTGAAGTTTCCCTGTAAGCTTTGTATAGATGATAACCTTACCCATTTATGCCCTAAACTTGCAGAAGCTGTGGGGATATTATCTCTACCACTCACCGTGCTGACGAATCCTTTTCCACATAACCAACACATGGCCTCGAGCTCCTAAAATGTCAGAAAATGCAGCTGGTGGGAGTTAAAACCCACCGTTGCAAGACGCCGACCTTTTGTGTATCAATATGGTTGATGCAAAAGTTAATTTAGCCACTCGATCTCGAGATTATATCTCTTCACAAGCTATTCCTGGTCTATAATATCCTCCTCCTCCTCCAGAGATGAATTTACAGATTGAAAAACCAGAGCCACCGCCTCATATTATGAAAGGAGTACTCAAGTGCTCTACCCACAATCCAAATGCCAGAGCTGCCCATAATTACTTTATTGTTGAGGACCTAGGTCAAACCACTTGTGCGATGTCATCTTTGGAGGTACTCTAGATCTATCCTTCACAAAGCAATGTCTTACTATCTGCGTTAGGATCTCTAGAACCCAGTGGCTCGAAAGTTATCAAGTTTGACATCACAGATGTGAAGCCTTGCTTTCCTTACCATCAAACGTGCAGTACTCAAAGTATACCATCAAAGTATACCACGTGGAGTACTCAAAGTATACCATCAAATGTACAGTTGTTGATGAAGGCGTTGCTACATGTGTGATGTCCCTAATCTATTGGAAAGCTCTCGGTTCTCTGACTATTTCTAAGTCATCGAACATGTTTACTGCTTTTGACGGTCGTTCCTTTCGCCCTCATGGTATTCTTCTTGCCTTTCTGGTCCAGTTAGGTGGAAAGACAGTAGATGTGGAGGTTGAGGTAGTTGATGCACCTCTTGATTATAACTTGTTACTAGGACGCAATTGGACCTATGCTATGGTCGTTGTCGTATCGTCCATCTTCATGTACTCTTTTTTTTCCTCATGAAGGAGAGATCGTGACGATCAATCAATTATCCTTTGCATAGTCTAGTCCCAATGCATCTATTGGACCGTCGATCCCTGTGATCAACAATTCTCAGTCGACAACTAAGAATAACGGTGTCAGAATGTATTCTTCCCTTATGGGAACTTTTGACTTCACGACACCGAGTCATCCATTAGGCCCGTTTCGACAGGGAGGTCCATTCCTTTCTGCACTTCCTATTTTAGTGATCCATAGACCCTACCTTCCCCGACTTCGTCTTTTGAAGGTCAGTCGCATGCTCGAATGGCCATGCCACTATCAATAACACAGATTGCATATCATCTTGTTCTTGACTCTTCCGTCGATCCCGATCCTATTACCTTGCTGACGAATGAGGAGGACCCTGTTCTTAGGCTCGTGTGGGCCATTTCGTTGTCTTATTCACATGATTTCCTCGATGAGACTTTGTCTTCAGGCGAATCTATCATCGAAGCCATGAATGGTTCCGACAAACCTTGGGACGATATGCATCACCGCTCTTATTTTCTCCTAGAGCTTGAAAGAATCGAACAAGATAATTTTCGATCTACTTTGAGTGAGATAGTCGGTCACATCGTAGTTCCACTTGATATGCATGACATTTATGCCAAAGGAAATAGGGAGAGTATTTATCCTACCGTCATGATCGATATCTCTCGTACCCCTGGCAAGATTGAGAACGTGCATATTGGTGCAGATTGTTTGCCAGAAGAAATCCTGATCTACACCGAACTCTTCAAGGAATTCTGAGATGTATTTGCTTGGTCATATGAAGAGAGGCCAGGAATTGACCCTTTTATTGTTGAGCATGATATTAGAAATTATTCGGATGCTAAACCTTTTCGACAACATCTTAGAGCTGTCAATCCCCGGAAGGCCCCTGCTATTAAGGAAGAGGTGGAGAAGCTACTTAATGCTGGCTTCATCCACCCAATCCCCTTGACTGAATGGGTATCCAATCCCATTCTTGTGAATAAGAAGCAAGGAACTATCCGTGTATGTATGGAATTTTGTGACTTGAACAAGGCCTGTCCTAAAGACAACTTCCCGACACCTTTCTTCGATCAGATTCTCGACGAGTGTGTGTGAAGCAAAGTATTTTCTTTTATGGATGGATTTTCAAGGTATAAACAAATTCAAATTAAACCTAAGGACCAACACAGGATGAAATTTATTTGTCTTTGGGGTACTTTTGCATACCGGAAAATGCCTTTCAGCCTTAAAAACGCCGGAGCAACCTTTCAACGCGCCATGACCTTCACTTTTCACAATATTAAGCATATAGTCAAAGCTTACCTTGATGATATTGCTGCTTAGTCTTGTAAGAGAGAGGATCAGTCTACGCACCTTCGGCTTATTTTTGAAAGATGTCGTTACTATAGAATCCGGTTGAACCCTCACAAGTGCATCTTTTGCGTTAGGTTTGGTCGTCTTTTGAGATTTCTAGTTTCTAAGATCGGGATCATGGTAGATCCATTAAAGGTTGAGGCAATACTTCGATTGCCTCCCCTGCGCACTATTAGACAACTTCAAGGTTTACAGAGGAAAGCTAACTTTCTACGTCGGTTTATAGTAAATTATGCCAATATCACTAAGGGTTTCATGTGTCTTTTGAAAAAGGATACCCCTTTTATCTGGTATGAGAGAGCCCCTGAGTCCTTCGATTCTTTGAAGAAAGCCTTGGTATCAGCGCCTCTGCTTAAGTCTCCTGACTATAGTAGGGACTACTTGCTTTATATTGCCGCGTCTGAGAAGATGATTGGTATGGTTTTGGTTCAGGAGGATGATGAACTCCATGAGCATGTCATCTGCTATGTTAGTCGAAACTTAGTCGGTCCTGAACTTAATTATTCTCATGTTGAAAATATAGCTTTGGTTGTTTTTCACGTAGTCCAATGTTTGCATCATTATATATTAATTTGCAAGACTATCGTGGTTGCCGATGTTAATCCATTTCAATATGTCCTCACCAGGCATATCATAGAGGGAAAATATAATAAATGGATTGTCATTTTACAAGAGTTTGATCTCAATTGCGCTTCTGCGAAATCCAATAAATCACTAGTCTTCCCGGAGTTAATATCCGATTTTCCACGATTAGGTGAGGATGTTATCTATGCCGATTTGTTTGTGGATGAACACATTTTTTTCGTCGCGTCGTCCAACCCCTGGTATGGAGACATGGTTCTCTATCTTCAAACTTTGAAGTTCCCTCAGCGTCTCTCACGAGATGACCGATGGCGTGTAAGGTACCAAGATAAGAATTATACTATCGTCAAAGACACTTTGTATCACCAAAGAATAGACAATATCTTGCATTGTTGTTTAACTCAAGGAGAAGTCGAGTCAGTTCTAAATGATTCCATAGTGTGGCTTGTGTTGGTCACCTATCTGGGTTTGCGACAACCCAAAAAAATTTGCGAGCCAGTTATTTCTGGCCTACTATATTTAAAGATTGTATTGAAGCAGTTAAGAAGTGTCATCTCTGCCAGGTGTTTACTCGGAAAATGTGCTTACATCCAACTCCTCTTCACCCAGTCATTACCGTCGGTCCCTTCACCAAGTGGGGAGTGGACTTCATGGACTGCAACCCAACTTTGGCTGGGGGGCATCAACACATTATCATGGCCGTCAAGTACTTACTAAGTGGGTCGAGGCCATGCCTACAGTTAAATCCAATGGGAAGACTGCTACCTTCTTCGTATTCAATCAAATTATTGCCCGGTTCGGTATCCTGAGTGAGATTGTCACTGATTATGGAAGTCACTTTCAGAACGAAATGATGGAAGAGCTAGCATCTAAGCTGGGGTTTATACATGGCCATTCTTCTCCTTATTAACCCTAGGCAAATGGATAAGTAGAGGCTGTCAACAAGTCTCTCAAGACCATTTTGCAAAAAACTATTAGCCAGAGTAAGTCCGGCTGACACATTATGCTATATCTCGCACTCTGGGCATACCGAACCTCGGTAAAGATTGCCACCGGATTTTCCCCTTTTCCAGTTAGTACACGGTGTAGAGTCAATTTTACCTATTGAATGTGAAATTCCTTCTCTTAAGTTGGCAGTCGTGCTCCTAAGTGACACTTTCAATCTCGAGTGAGGCCTGGTAAACCTAGAGATTCTTGACGAGTAGCGTCGAGACGCCTCTACGATTATCGAGGTGAACAAAAGATGTGTCAAGGTCTAGTACAATAAGTCTGTATGTCCTCAGTTGTACGCTGAGGGAGACTTGGTCCTCTTGTATGATCAAGCCAAAGAACCACTGGGGGTAGGCAAGTTTAAACCCATGTGGCACGCTCCTTATATCGTGCGACGTGTTCTAGAAAAAGGAGACTATGAGTTAGAAGATTATGAAGGGAATATATTGGCCGAGCCCAGAAATGGGCTCTACTTGAAAATATATTATGCTTGAGCCCTAGGATTAAGCAGAACTCTTTGTATACTAATGTAATTTAGTGTATATATATCTTTTCCCTTTCTTTTTTTCGTGAGCTTGCTTATTGAGTCTTCACTTGGTTGACAGATGTCAATGGAGTCTTCGGTCTACCTAGGATTTGCAGATGGAGCCTATCATCATACACATAACTTGTCTTCCACCGCCTGGGTGGTTTACTCACCCAAAGGTTTACTGGTGTCTTCAGGAGGCGTATGCCTAGGGCCATCCACAAATAATGTGGCCGAATATAGCGCTGTTATATAAATTTTGCGCGATGCTATCTCACATGGTATTTGCTCTTTAGAAGTTCACCTGGATTTACAATTAGTATTATGTTAGTTGAACAACAGTTACGGCATGCGTGATCCTACTTTACTCCGACGATTCCTACTGGTACGTCCTTTAGAACAACAATTTAATTTTATTACTTATTATCACATTCCTAGGAGTTCTAATCATGTATCAAATGCTTATGTTAATTTTGTTTTAGATTGACATTTGTCACATAACTAATGCAAAGAAAACCATCCCATCAATGTACACATTGTAAAATATAAGTAAAGCCAAAGATCCTTGTTTTATATATATTTCAAAAAAATATGGTGTTTATAGTACAAAATTGGGGATAATACCATCAATACACATATACAACCGATACTACAATATCCATGACATCTACGTCTGTGGCATCAGATGTGTGTCATGGTAACAAACTACAACGTTTGCAAGATGCCGAAAGAGTCGTACTCAAGCTCTGGGCATACCAACCACCTGTCATTGCATGGATTCCGACAGATCCTCTACCTGAACCATGGGAATCCTATGAATCAAATGAGACAGGTTGCCTTGTATGTTTTGTAGGACTCTCTCAGCTTCTCCTACCACCGCCTCGTCTCCCCGATTCCTCCGTCGATGTCGAGGAAGCCCTTCCGACAGTCGTGGAACCACGTCTGCAGTACACAAGTGTCTAGTTAGTACTTAAGCACCATCCAAAAATATTTTTGTTCTATTATACAAAAATACAAAAAAATGAAATATTTAAAAACATTTGACATACCTATGTCACCATAGGCGGTCCCTAGTGGGAGTGGCATGTCTAGATCCCCTCTGAAGTTGATCCCTACATAGGAATAGTCATCTAGAGCAATGACGTATCGCTGCCACCAGTAGAAGAAATCTCCGTTGTAGGGTGTGGGCACCCTACCTCCCCCTGTCGTCTCATTACCTCGGTCCACCGTGCCATGGATGTATCGTGAGTTCCTCTCGAAATAATCTCGACTCTAGGTCCCAAGCCTGGAACCCACTCAAAGAAGAAACTGCATAAGATAGAGGCAAACCCAAAATTCCTCTTACTCCCCTGTTTGCACTTTGTCAACTGCCTCTTCATATTTTCTAGTAATGAGGTACACCAATAATATACTGTGGGTCTCAAGCACTGTACTGCATAGAACATAAGCGGCCTTGATGCCTGGTTCAATGAGGTCGAACCTATGATCCTAGTCAACACAAGGACAACAATCTTCAGGCTGGGATTGTTTATCGCTCGGATAGGGAGTTGAATCCCGACCTTCGGAGTCCTTGCTACATAGTGGGCATCTATGTACTCCTCTATTTTCATTCCACTCCCTGCTCCCCGTGATCTGAGGTTTACAACCTCTCCCCGATGTGATAATCCAGTCAAAAAATAGATATCCTCTACTTCAATCCTCAATGGTTTCCCATTGAGGTTGAAACTTTCACTCTCAGGGTCCCAATAACCCACAAGCATCTCAAGCAACCTCACCTGGGCCCTCATTCCTTTGAGTGCCCAAAATTTATATAAGCCACATCTTTTCAAGGCCATTTGGGTCTCTGGATCTCGATCCACAGTCGCATTGACCTTCTCATGCTCTCTTTCCCTCCATTCAAGAACCATCCTACCAGATGAAAGTCAAAATTTGAGTTAGCAACCATAGTCTAATTGATTGTGTGCCTGTACGTGAGATGCTTCACTTACAATCGCATATAGGGCTCGGTATACGTGCCTTGTAGTTTGTACAGATGCGTATAACCCATCGTATACGCGACCCGATAAGAGACAACTATCATACACCGAATTTGACAATTTACGCCCTAAATTACTCAAAATTTGAACCCCAATTCAAGAATTTAATCCACTAGAATTGAAGAAAAGGAGAGGAGGATTTACCTGGTCCAGACGGTTTATGATTTTTTCACCTGATGCTCCTGCAATCACCAGTTGAATCTCCGAGGTATTTTTGTCCAATTTTCACTATTTGGGTAAAAAATCAAAATGGTATAGTAAGTTTTGGTTTTGTTACTATTTATAAACAATTTTTACCCACTTTCTATAGTTTTGAGTCATTTTTTCGCCTAGTGGACTAATACAAAGGTGGATTGAGTTGGTTTTTGTAGCTTTCACCAGGGATTCTTGAGGATTTCAACATTATGTTAGTCGTTCATCACCGTGGGCAGGTATTTTCACTACCCAACATATAGGATAGGTATCCATTCCATCATGCATTTTCACATCGTTCTATAACTGTCACTTTTTATGCCTTAGGTACGAACCCATTTGTTGCGACACATAACCTTCCATCTGCTATAAGTCATGTCGTTATCAAATGGTAGAGACTTACCGAACATGGGTGCCCTAGTTAGATCCCCTTCTTCATTTGGTTCCCATGCAAAGATTTTTTTTTCCATAGGACCGGGAGTCCTTGATAGCTACTACATGACTTTATGCTGAGCCTCATTTCTCACTCATAAACGTGTTGCCTTATACCCCGAAGACTCCCAACCGAGTTTAATTTAAGCTCTTTTCCAACTCGTCTTCAAAAAGTGAAAAGATTGACAAGTGAGCTTGTCTCTTTCACACTCGTAAATTGGATTTGAAAGGACATCTATTTGGCACAAGTTTATCTCTTTTCCACACCAAGTAGACTAAAAGTCATAAAAAAATCACATATTTTGGCATTAAGTTGTGATTGCATCTCATGCCCTTGCTTGCAGTATTGATCCTATAGTCGGTTCTCAATTTGCGTTATAAATCGTTGCCTCAACAATTTTTGCATCCTCAACCAAGCAAACACTTATTTATATCCTTAACAATTTGACACCCTATACCTAGGAGGGAACATTCCCCCGAGTGTCCATCTTCCACATGCATCTCCTTGCATTGAGCATAGATATGTTCCACTATTGGAATTAGTTTTTCTTACTCACGACACTTGTTTCCTCCTCTGTATCATAGCATTCATTTGTCTATAAAAAAACAAAAAAAAATGGGCGTGAAGGGAGTATTATCTTGTATTGGCAATAGCCGTGTTACCTTTGAACAAAACACAAAGTTATTGAGTCCATTTCTCATCATAATTTTGGGATTAATGTGGCCTTAGGAAGATGAGCTTGTTACAGAGTCTTCTCTACCGAATGGTTACTCTTCCAGTCCCTATAGGGAATTTCATTGATGTCTTTTGCATCTCATGATTTCATCATTAAGTCTATGTTGTCGGAGTCTTCCATATGTCGCATGCTCTTGTTCAAAGGAAGTCTATCAACTTGTGTCGACCACTCCTCAAAACTCTTCACTTTGCATGTCGGCCATACCCTCATTTGGTCTTAGAGTCACATGATACCGTAGTCTTATCATGCACCCTGGTCCTATTTTCATGATTGGTAGGTAACCTTGAACCCATCAGTCGACATTTCATCATTGGTCATTGACTGGGTGGTTTCCCTTGTGTTTGACGGCAATACATCTATTCACACATAATTAGGATTTGTGCTGTGTCTTGGATGTCATTAGCCTCATTGGTGGTTTCCTTGCCTTTGTCAGTAGATTTCATCATTGGTTGTTATTCAGAGGGTCTTTTTTGTGTACCACTTGCACTTGACACACATGAAAGATGCACATGGTCGTTGGTTTGTGAACATGTTCTTTGTCTGATTTCCACCAAATCATGAAGCTCCTGCTTTGTACCTCGTGCTGACTGATGAGAGATGCCTTAATTCTCTCCTTTCAATAGGTCTCATTCCATCAACTTCAGCTCATATATTATGGAAACGAGGCCTAGAGTCTTATGATTACCTTGAGGCTTGCAGTCATTAGTGGCAGGCTCTCTCGCCATCGACAATTGGGAATACATCAATGTCTCTTGATCGATGGATTCTTCAGGTGTTCGACACTGACTCCTTTATTCACACTTGTAAGAATGCACTCGATGCCTTGATACCTACTTTAATTATCGGTTGACTGTCTCACGTTTGTTAATGATATACCTCAATGATTGGTAATCAAATGATATCTCATTGTGTTCGACCTCAACTCCTTTATTCACATGATGTAGACTTGTACCCTTAGCAAATTGTGTAGAAGACTTGAAGACATTAGTATGTGGCCGCAACTTTCCTAAGCTGTTGCTTCCTTTTCATTGGACCAGTACCTATATGACTTCAGTGATCATGGGAGATCAGATTGTACTCTATTGCATACAAATATCTTCAGATTGGTTTTGAGACTGGTTCTACTAGGCCTTGTTCGTGACTATGACAACTATTGGCATGTAATCACATTTGTATTTGCCTATTCATGGCCACAAACAGTTGTTTGGTATATTTTCACGTGGATCTGTAGTGTAATTCTATTGGAAACCATGTATGCAAAGCCAATGCAGAATGTAATGAGCAACTAGTTCTTCCAGCTGGTTCCCTATCACTCCACTTCTGGGTTGTTTATAATGTATTTCGGCCATCACAGCTACTCCTCTGACTTCACATATTGGGGGGCATTTGTTATAGCAAGATTTGCATCACCCTATGCAATCTTTCACAGAAGGCCTTTTTCCATTTCCCTATGCAGACTTATCATCCCTATTTGTAAAATCCAGAGCTAAAAATACATATTTTTCCACATGTACGCATCTTGCCTACTATACAGCTTGCGTATACGTAGGTTGCTCCACTATAGCTTGCGTACATCAGGATTTGTGCCAGAAAATGAAAATTAATGTCGGGTTTCCATGTCACGAGAGGAGATCTACGATCCTTGGCCTTCCATATACTGGAAACGTTTTGACTAGACCCTTCAGTTCCATTTTGAAGGCTATAAATGGGCCAATTCCGAGCTATGGAAAGAGGAGAAAGAATTCAACTTTGAGATAAAATTTACTATGGAGAAATTATTTACTACATATTGAGTCTGCATCCCTTTGTCCTTTAAGTTTGAACACAGTGTTCAACCCCCAAGCTCTTCCCTTATTGATTGAGAACCTCATTGTTTCTCTTTTATGAGCTTGCCTTTGGTGGAGGATTGAAGTGGTGGAGGCCCAACTTGAAGGAACTTAGTTTCTCAGTTCCAAACCGTGCTGTCATGAAAGTCTGTAACATTTTCACTTCTGCTAATCATATATTAATATAAATACTATTTTCCCGTCCAATTAATATCTTGCAAATATTTGAATTATTATTCCATGGGTGTATTTGTCATATTTATTAATGGATTATGCTATTGAATGTGATAACATCATTTATTATCACCATATGCTTGCTTTACTTGGTTGCTGAGGACTAGTTGCAGGTATATTGCTTTGGGTCAAGTGCTCAACGGTGAACTTCATCGAACGTCTGGACGAGGTAGGCCTTTTATCTTATCTTGCCAGCATATTTGTTTCCATATCATACTTGAGAAGAGAGTTGATTTCTGTAGTCATTTTTGTTTATTGTGGTTTACCCTATCCATATATAGATTTTCCTTGTAACAGAATTGGCGGCCATACTGGGGATTGAATCTTCTTTTTTAGGGTTTGGAGTACTTTTCTCCTTAGATTTATCTCGTTCCTATTGCATTTCTTGTCATATCATTGCTTGACAACCTCTATTAACTCTGGGTTTGAGTTTTCATCCTTCTCCCTTGCCTGGCCTTGTTTTTGAAACATATACATGCCTTTTCCATTGACAATCACATATATACGCAGGCAGTCCCTCTGCAAGCTGCATACATATGCTCTATTTCCTTGAACAATCACGTACATCAACTTTCCTTTCTTGTTTTCTTGGCCTGGTGGTTGTTGGGTGGGATTTGATGTTTGTTGAGCCTTCTTGGGTATCTGTAGTGCCTGTTAAGTGCTTGTGGGATGACCTGAAACCTATCTTTGGTTGAATTTCTGGGTGGATTTTTTCTCATCATCTTTTCATTTTGATTGTCCTTGTACATTGGGCTGGGTGTTTTGCTGCTTGGTATCCTACTTGATTTATCTCTTTCCATACACAATAGAGTTTATATACCAAGTTTCTTTTCAGTCCATGCATTTTCAGTTTTATTATATTGAAAATACAAAATATTAGGCATTTTCCATTGCTTGGAATTTTGGTCTTTTGAGTCCTTGTCATTAGCTTAGTGCATGTAGTGAAAGATTGCGTTTTTACTTCTGAATTGCAGATTTGAAATTGAAAATTGCATTGGTTTTTAGAAGTATATCATTCATTGAAAGTTGAAGTTAGGACTTTGCATTATATTCATATTTACTTTTCTTACAGAGTCATAACATAATGAGTTTCACTACCATACCTTTTTGAGTAATCATGGCCACAAAAATTAGCGCTATAATTTAAAATTGATTAGTCAAGATTTTATTTTCTAGGGTGCACAAACTAGCTTAGGATTTAGTGCCTTGGAATATGATTTTTGTGAGTAAACTTCTCCAAGGAAATTAAATCAACATATGTGTCTGAGAAAGGGAGTGGAGAAATCCATTGTATAATTGGTAATATCGGGAGGCTCTACTCACATCGGAGTTAATAGTGAGGTCATGCAAGGTTGGTTGAAGGGATATCCTCCGATACCTTCTTAGCATCAAATATATTTATGGGGATCCATTCATATCTAGGGATCTTTCTAGTGCCTTTACCTTCGTTAGAGGTGATACTTTCAAGGTTTTGAGCTTTGCTACCCTACCCATACATTGGAACTCACTTACAACTACTCAGATGTGCATCAATTATACAATGGTTTATTAGTTTCTTGACTTAGGTGCCACATAGGTTACTTGTAGGGGTTACTTTGTAGGTACCCTGGGTCAAATAAGGGTCAGACAACACACAACCTTTATGGAGGATTACCTCTCCGGGGGGATCTTACCGACTGGTTGTCAAGCCCACGAGGGCCCTTATAACTAATTATGTTACCTCTGATCTTTAGCTGGGAGTCCTCTGATTATACCTTCTTTAGGGAGGGAGGCCACTTGTTAGTGCTCAAAATGTTTCTTCAAGATTTTGAGCTGCTTTCATCAAATCAAGGCTAATTCGCTCATCTTCCAAGTCTTTGGTTTTTTCATTAATTTCTTGTCTTCTTTTCTATGAGTAAAATGGAAACTGCATGGTTCCGTGTAACAACTGAAGTTTGTCGAAGCATATTTTTTTCCTGCACTGGAGATTCTTTGGCATTATTGATTGTCGTGGTATTAAGTGGATTCCTTATCCGATGATCTTCAATTCCAAAATGGTGGTGATGGGGATACTGGATATCACCTTTGTCTTATGGTGAAACTGCAATTACGGTCAATGAATTCCTTGCTCCACGTTGGAGAAAGTTGACTTCTCAAAACACCAGCCTTGGTATACAGGGGTTAGAGAGTCATGGGATTTTCCATGAAGACTACTTTTACTGGATAGGTCTTGGAAGTTTGATTGGATTTACAGTATTATTCAACCTTGGATACACTCTTTATTTAACATATTTGAATCCAATTGGAAAGACTCAAGCTGTAATTTCTCAAGAAAATCTAGCTAAAAGCCAAGATAGTCAAGAAGATACTATTGTTGATATGCATGCTGAATCAAACTCAATATCATCTCGCAATCATCTGGTATCTAGCACAAAAGGAAACAATGTAGCTAAAGTGCAGTTACGGGATTTAACCAGTGCATGTAATAGAAGGGAAAGCTATTGCAAAGGCTCTAATTCTGCCATGTTACTAGGTGAAAAATGTGGAATGATATTATCTTTCTAGCCATTGACATTTTCTTTCCAAAATATCAATTATTTTGTGGACTTGCCCGTGGAAATGAAAGAACAGGGAGTGACAGAGAAAAGACTTCACCTCCTGAAAGATATTACAGGATCTGTCAGGCTAGGTGTTTTGATGACATTAATGGGTGTCAGTGGAGCAGGAAAGACAACATTGTTGGATGTTCTCTCTGGAAGAAAGACCAGTCATCATATTGGGGGAGATATAGGAATTTCAGGCTTCCCAAAGGTGCAAGAAACATTCTCCCGAATATCAGGTTACTGCGGGCAAAATGACATACATTCTCCACAAGTTACTGTCCACAAGTCACTGATATTTTCATCTTGGTTGCACCTTACACTTGAAATAGATTCAAAGACCAAGAATATTTTTGTAAGTGAAGTCATGCAGCTGGTTGAATTAGATGGTCTGAAAGATTCTCTAGTGGGCATTCCTGGCATTAGTGGTTTATCTATTGAGCAACACAAAAGATTGACAATTGCAGCAAATCCTTCTATCATATTCATGGATGAGCCTGCCTCAGGTTTAGATGGATGTATTGCTGCTATAATAATGCGGGTAGTGCGGAATATAGTGGACACATGAAGAAAAATAGTTTGCACTATTCACCAAGAAAGTATTGACATTTCTGAATCATTTGATGAGTTACTGCTAATGAAGAGCAGAAGTGAAATTATTTATGTTGGTGCATTGGGTGACCGTTCAAAAAACGTTATTGAGTATTTTGAGGAGTGCCAAAGATTAAGGACATGTATAATCCTGCAACATGGATGTTAGAGGTCACCTCTATGGAAGCAGAGCAGTTCCTTAGTATAGACTTTGCTCGGATCTATAAAGAGTCAACTCTTTTTTAGAAAAATGATGAACTTTGAATTGTATATACACAGTGACATGGAAGGCTAAATAAAGAATGAAATGATATGAAGCCTGATTAGTATCATTACATTAGTTGAAAGGAACATCAAGGGTTCAAAATCAATGAAGATATCAATCTATAAGTCAGAGTTCAATCTAGATTTCATGTATCTCAGTTCAAATTTCCTTCTTCAGTTGTTTGTCGCATTTGTCGATTGTTTTTCACCTGTAGCGCTACAAACGAGGGATTTGCCAACAAGAAAGAAAGGAATTTCTAATCGAACTCTATTTTTGGTTGAGGAAGAAGAGGTATGATGTCCCAGTTGTTATTGAAGCTTCGAAAAAATGTATTCATCCTCCAACACACAGAGAAAGATGTCAAATACCATAGATCATGATAGGATTTGACTCCATAAGTATATGATCTTAATCCTACAAAATTGTAATAGATCTGATCATATACTATTTTTAGTTAGTCGATCCCTTTTCAAAGGATCTTAGTTTTCAAATGTAAAGGCTATAAATCCAAATGATCTAAACAATAGAGAGGTTGAATTTGAATATCCATATGTAGTCTTTATGATCAATACCTTTTGAAATATATTATGGAAGTATAAGTTTTTTTCATTGGATGTTGTCCAGACCTTCATTTACCTTTATTTTGTGTACTTGTGAGCTTGAGCTACTGTTAATTGCATTGTTTATCTTATGATTGACAATTGTCTTTTTATCTTTGCATAAATAAACAAAGAGTCATAAGTCATTTGCCAGTTATATTTGACCCGTCACATGTATTATTCATATATGTGATAATGTTGGCATAATTATCTTTCTTCACCCACTTCTGTATAACAAACTATCTGATCAGTACCTCTTGGTGGCCTTGTTATGTCCCGATATATCCAAATTTGATTTGAGTTGAAGAGTGATTGTATGAGGTGTTCATCTTTGTCCCATTTTTTACATACATCATTGCGTTTTTCTTTCAAGTTACCAGGCTCTCTCAATTCATAGCCTAGAGAGACTCCCAGAGTGCTAACACCACTTTCAACCACTTTACCCCGTTTGTGTGCATATTGGTCATTTGACTTTTGGTGTTATCTTTTATTATTAGTTGGCCTTAGGATTTGTTTTTTCTCTTTAGAGTCTTAAGTCATCGTGGAGTCAGACCAGCGTCCCCGTTAGTCCCGTCGCTTGTTACAATGACCACCGGATTTCGAGTCTTTGCCTTCTAAAAGGCGTAGAGTTTTTAGGCATGGTACACACACATCCAATATTTAGACTTGTGATTCTACAAGGATGAGTACTGAACCTAGTCTTTAGAACACTGGGAGCCCTTCGACTCCCACACCCACTATAGTTAATGGCACTGCTTCGACTCCTGCAACCACAATGGTTGTAGTGTCGGAGGCACCTATCATTACTATGTCTCTTGGTCACTCACCAGGCTATGATGTTCAATCCATCGCTATGGCTTCTAGTCCTTTTTCCTATGGTATGTCGAACTTTGCTTTACAGTTTTTGAACGCCATCCCAGTTTCTAGCCCTAATACTAGCATTGGGATTGGGGGAACTACACCTCCTTATACTCCTTTTTCATTTGGTGGTTCTCAAATCCCTCAAGCGATTCCTAATATGGGACACATTCCTACTTTTAACCACGGGTCTAATCCTCTTTCTTTTGGGTGGAACAACCAACCTGTCGGACAAGATTCTTCTCAAGTTTCTTCCTACACACCTACCTCCTCGGTTTTGATTCCAACCAATACGTTTGGCATGAAGAATCCACCTCTATTCTTCGAATTCACTCCCAGAGGAGGTCTGTTTCACGCTTTGGGCAACCCCCAACCTGGATCCAATCCGGCTGGGGGAAATTTTTATAACCCCCAACAGAAAATTCCTACTGGAATGATGCCCATCCAACATTTTATGAATCATCCTAGAGGAGAGCCTTATAATCCCAGATAGGGCCATGTTGCTTACCAAAACCCTGGATGGGTTGTAGTTCCTCAAAAACAATCTTTCCAGGGAGCTTGGGGCCAGATGCCGCAACCCCATCTCCCTTTTATGGCCACACTTAATCTTCCAAACTTGTCTAAGTTGATGAACGACCTTGTGAGCCATGATCCTTCATGGCCCCCAGTCCCCACCAAGCTTCCTTCGGACATCCCAAAGTTTGAAGGTAAGAATGGATAGGATCCTCGTGATCACGTTACTACCTTTCACCTATAGTGCTCCTCGAATTCCCTTAATGACAAATCTATTCGGTTAAGATTATTTCAACACACCCTCATTAGGGCCGCTATGAAATGGTATATCGAGCTACCTAGGGGGGCATATGGGACTTTTAATCAGCTGGTGTTGGTCTTCCTTAACCACTTCCAATTACCGGTTCGTTATGATGCTGGCCTAGAACTTCTGTTGACTTTACGCCACGACACCGCCACTCATATATAAGATCATATCCAGGAGTGGCATAGACAAAAGAGGTTGATCAATACCTCCATACCCCAACCTTTCTTTTAGAATGGTTCCTTAAGTCTTTGCACCCTCCTATCTCAAAGGATGTTGCAACATCTGGGTTTACCACTGAGGAAGAAGTGATATTTAAAGCCCAACAATTAGATCTCATATATGCTCAATCTGGGATGTTATACCACATTCGTCTGGACGCACTGTGTTCAACTTACGACCCTAGAAAAAATCCAAGACCTCATGTCGACGATGTTGTAGGTTTCGCCAATGTAAAGTCCGCAGACTCAGTGGCAAGCCATTTGAAAGACTTGTCTCTAAACCAATCTACAGGAGGGACAACTTATTTTCTGTCTTCCAACCCCACTCAGTCGGTGGATGTACATTATGTGCAATCACCGACCAACCCAAATGGTAACCAACAACCAGACGAGAATAAGAATAAAGATGTAATAATTGAAAGGGTGGGAATAATAATAATAAACCCAAGGACAATGGTAATAATGAGAAGACGAATACTAATGCTAGAGAGGGAAAACGAGAAAGATGTAAGGTGAAGTTCCCTGTAAGCTTTGTACATGTTAAGGTTCTAAGCTATTATTAGGTTTCTTTTCAATTTACTAGATAATCATAACATAGATAAGATCACTGAGAAATACACAATCACAAGAGACACATCATTTATCCTGGGAAACCCTCATGGGGGAGAAAACCCAGCAAAAACTTCCTAATTAATATAGATAGCCAATACAATGCCAAGAGAATAAACCAAACAATACAAAAAGTCCTCTCCAAGTATGAACCTCTCTCTCTCTTCCTTCTTCTCCATCTGCCGCTCCAAACTTGTGCTTTGATGAACAAGTGAGTGAGTGAACAAATGAGGTGCTAGCTTTGCTTATTTATACAATCTGGTAGGCACTGAACTGGGGTGTCTTTTCACTTGCAGAGGCGACTTCTGATTCTCAGTGGTTATAACCACTTTAATATATTCTGGGTGGTTATAACCACTTTAATATATTCTAGGGCCGACTTTTCATTTAACCCATTACAATTAGGGTTTGACCAATCCGCAAAAGGGGATTTGGTCATTTACAATACCCGACATGATCAATCCACAAAAGGGGATTGATCTAATGAATAATACCTCAATAATAATTAGAATACTCTTTGCAGTTACAATATTTCAACACTCCCCCTTAAAAAGAAGGGTATTCTACAACAACATCAGGTGAGAGAGAGGGCATCATCATCAACAACATCTTGAAACACTGACTGGTATATCTATAAATCATCGAAAGTTTTTTCATCATCAATATCATCATTCACAACAGGGAGCTGGAATGGCATCATCATCCTCATCAACATGAGGCTAAGGTAACATCATCATCATCTTCAGCGTGAGGCTAAAGTAACATCATCATCTTCGTCATGAAAGATGAAATAACACCATCATCATCATAATCATCTTCAGCAAGGAGCTGAAGTGGCATCATCATCATCAACTTCAGTGAGAAGTTGAAGTGGCATCATCATCATCAACTTTAGTGAGAAGATGAAGTGGCATCATCATCATCATCTTCAACAAGAAGCTGAAGTGGCATCATCATCATCCATTGCATCAACATGGATTAGTATAACACTAATACATCATCATCATCAATAACAACACAAGGATGATACAACATCAAAAACAAAAATATCACAACACAAAGGCTGGAGCATCATCAACAACAACAACATCACAACACAAAGGCTGGAGCATCGTCAACATCAACACTAGGCTGAGAGTCTTCAACACGAGGTTGGCTTCACAACACGAAGATGGCTATACAATATCATCACCACGAAGCTGGCATCATAGCACGAGGCTGGCACATCATTACAACACGAGGCTGGCACATCATCACAACAGGAGGTTGGCACATCATCACATCATGAGGCTGGCATGTCATCAACACGAGGCTAGCATCACAACAATTAAGCTGGCATATCATCACAACACGAGGCTGGCATGTCATCAACACGAGGCTAGCACATCATCATAGCAGGAGGCTGGCACATCATCACATCACGAGGCTGGCATGTCATCAACATGAGGCTAGCATCACAATAATTAAGCTGGAATATCATCACATTATGAGGCTGGCATGTCATCAGCACGAGGCTGGCATCAAAAAAATTAAGCTGACACATCATCACAACAATTAAGATGGCATCACAACATTAGGCTGATACATCATCACAAAAATTAAGCTAGCACATCATCACAACAATTAAGTTGGCACATCATCACAACAATTAAGCTAGTGTCAAAACACTAGGCTAGTACATAATCACAACAATTAAGCTGGCATCACAACACTAGGCTGGTACATCATCACAACAATTAAGCTGGCATCACAACACTAGGCCAGTACATCATCACAACAATTAAGCTTGCATCACAACACTAGGCTGGCACATCATCACAACAATTAAGATGGCATCACAACACTAGGATGACACATCATCACAACAATTAAGCTGACATCACAACACTAGGATGGCACATCATCACAACAATTAAGTTGACATTACATCATTTTGTGGTACTCTGATAGTCCCTAAGGAGATGCCCAGGAATCATAAGATTCCCTAGGATATAAAATCCTAACGGAGCTACCACGTGGTACTCTGACAGACCATCCTTATCGAACCTTCAGGATCTGCCCAAGAATCATAAGATTCCCTAGGATTATAAGAATCCTAACAGAGCTACCACTACTGATCAGGATACCATAGTATCATCAGAACTACTCCCCCTTTCGAGGGAAGTCCTTTCAAACTATACCAAGCTTATCTTGAAAGTTCTCAAACTTTACATGAGATAGAGGCTTGGTCAACACATCAACAACCTGTTCATCTATGCTAACATATTGGAGTTTTATGGCTCCTCTCTGCAACATATCATGAATGAAGAGATGTCGGATCTCTATGTGCTTTGACTCATCATGGAACACAAGGTTATCCATCATATTTATATTACTCTGGTTATCACATAGAATCACAGTGGCTTCCATCTCCAGATCAAATAGAACGATCACTAACATCTAAAGCCATATGGCTTCACAATTGGCGGAACATGCAACAATGTATTCCACTTCTGCCATGGTCAAAGAAATGCTGAATTCCTTCCTACTCTTCCATGAGATCATGGCTGACCTCAGACTGAAACAACATCCTGAAGTGCTCTTTTTATCAGAAGCACTTCCAGCTCAATCCGAATCGGTGTAACCATTCAGTCTGAAGTCATGATATCTAGTATAATAGAGACCAAAATCCAACGTACCCTTAAGGTATCTCATCATATGTTTTACAACAACAATGTGAACACGTCTTGGTTCTACTAGATACCGACTCAAGGAAAAACATATATCTAGCCTAGTATTCATTAGATACATCACTGAACCAATAATATGTCTATGCATATTAGCATCAACTAATTCTGATGAGGTATCTACCAAAAGCTTCAACTTCGTTTCCATGGGCGTGTACATGGATTTACATTTCAACATGTCAAACCTCTTCATTTTAACTGCATACTTCCCTTGGTTAAGAAAGATCTTCTCTATGCTCTACAAACTTCAAGACTAAGAGATAATGCATTTAGGTCTTCCATCAAACTCTGTGGAGAGCTTCTTCTGCAATCTGTGATGAGATTTTCTTCATCTTGTCAAGAATACATCATCTACGTATAGTAGTAAGATCATTGGCTCATCATTCATAACCTTGAGATAAAGGTTAGAATCAACTTTACTTATGGTAAAGCCCAAGCTCTTCATGAAACTGTCAATTCTGCTATATCAAGCTCTAGGAGCTTGCTTCAACACGTACAGAGCTTCCTTCAACTGACAGACATGAGTCTTTCTATCTTCAATATTCAAATCAAATTTTCTCATTACATTGTACCAATCTGGTACACTTTGCTCAACTGCAACTCAATATGCACAATCATGTGTTAGCTCTATGTGCTTTCAATAAAGCACTATCTGCCTCACTGATTGAGAGTATGTCCTCTCCTCTTTCTACAACCGTTCCTTCTGGAACTGAGACTCTACACCTTCACCTTCTCCAAAGCTGAGAATGGTTGCTCCATTCTCACTGTAACTACTGAAATCTGGGAGTAATTCCTCTACTCCATCATGGCAACAACTTCATCTGAAACTGAGAGTGGCTCAATAATTGATACTGAAGATAACTCTTCTTCTTTCATGGAGGTAACACTATCTTTTATCATAGTCATGTTTCCATGACCCAACTAATGTACTGCACCAACTGCCACTCAATTTTAAGTATGGGGATTGCTCCCCCTGCATCTCATACTATATATGAATCATGGTTGTTCTGATTGTCTTCATAAATACTAGAACTATTTCTTCAATAAGTGTCTTGTCATCGTCTTCTCCCTTTTTGTTGGGAGAATCCACTAGACACACATCAAGGTTTGTACATCTGCAACATGCTTGATCTTGTATAGATCAATCTTGGAAGTCAATACTTACTTCTCTTCTAGTCTCACAGAAGAATCATATCCTAGTCTTTCTGACTGGCTTCCTTCTTTGTTACTAAAACAAGGGAATCTTCCTAGGAGATTTTATATCTCCTATAGGTTTCTGAAGCTACGATCTAGTCTTCTCATGGAATCTGTGTCCCAGTCCTGGGAGATGTTTCTTCATCTGATCCTTTCTGAGATCAGGCTTACTCTTGATTTCCTCTGAGTCTACAAGGACTTCATCATCTCTTACAGGGTATACTTGGTGTTGAATACCAAGTCTAAATATGAAAGACAAAGTCATGCTTCAAACGAGATCTGATTCCCGTTCTAATGTTCGGTCATCTTTGGAGCCTTCTGCTCCTTTCAATCAATCTTCACATGAGATACTTTGAATCTCAAGAGATAGCTTCTTCTTCATCTTATTTGGTACATGAGTGTATATGGTCATGTACATAGTCTGCTTCATATCTCATCTAATATGTTGCCTTCTTGCAACCTTCACTATAGCTTCCTCAGGGTTATCACCTGTGACATGAAACAAGGTCAACAAAACAAAAAGCAAGAGTAATACTCTTTTGATAATAGTAGATAAAACAATAACACGAATAATCATCACATTGGCTCCTTTAGAGCTATCACTTGTGACCTGTCTGAAGCAAAGATCAAAAGTAAGAAATACAATATGAAATGAGGTCAACACTCTTATAGTGTTGTGATAAAAAATTCCTTCATGGCAACCTGGAACTAACACAAGACGTTTCTCTTAGAATAGATGTTAGTTATACCAGGCAAATGATTACATTAAGCATTTATCTCAATATGATAACATGCTACAAGGTATAATACTTTTCAAGTATTTCTATCTCAACTATAATGTTTACTTATAAAGGGTAGTCATCAACTTGTCAAGTGCAACTTTGAATATTATCAACTTAATTAATCAAACCTAGAACTTGGAGCCTTGTCCTCAAGAATGAAGGTGCTATTCAAGATGACAAGTGATTTCTTCTATTGGAGCCGCACTTGTTCTTTCACCCCACACGAATTTTCAAAAGTCTGATACTTGAAATCTAAAGTTGTTTTTCTTCTCTTTCCAAACGTCATAAAACTTTCAAATCTTGTTGCATGAATAGCAATGCGTTTTTGCTTTCAATAAAGGTTCGTTTTTTCACAAGAATGTTGCTCTCTTGTTTCATTTCGGGATGTCGCCAGTCGGGCGCTTTAAATATTTGAATTCACAAGTCCCGAGTCGCGAAACTGCTAACTCACTCTTTCAAATTTTTCACCCAAGGCATTAACTATGGTAAACCATTTAACCCTTGATTAGGCGTTGTTGGTATTTCACGCCTCGGCATTCGTCGAGAACAAAATTTTGTCCTTACACCCCCGATAGCCGAGAACGCGATAACTGTTGAGAAGACCTTGGGTAATAACTAAAAGTAAAAAGACTAACCACGGTTAATCTTTGGTTCTCGGTACATCGCAACCCGACTTTTTCTTCCATAAAGTTAAGATATCCAAAACTACGATTCACAAGGTTGTGACATAATTATAGCAAGATTAGTTAGTCTCCTAATTTAAGATTTACTTTTCGTAATTTGAGACCAATTATCGCCGCATCGCGATATCGCGACTCGGCATGTCATTCTCCTAAAAAATTGTCTTCGAATTCCCGATTAACGATCCAGCGATTAAGTTAATCGTATCATTAAGGATCCACTACATCATGATTATTGTTAATTAATGCTAAGATCGGAATTCGCAATCTCGCGAGTTGTAAAGTCAAAACGTTAAAGGGAAATTCACGAGATGACGAAAAGCGAGGAAATCTCTAAGCCATTAAGATTTGAAATTTTAGAAAAATAATTTTAAAATGAGGTACGTCCCGCGCATCAAGGTTGGCACACTTCACAAGGGATTCATTTACTCTCCATAACCTGAGTACCTGTCAAGCCGCCCAATATTCATGACATTAATGAGAAATTAGGGTAAATCCACGATGAAAATAAGATCGGATTTTTTCAATCAGTTTGGTTTTATTCGCAATTTGACGGGCTCATGACAAGGTACATGATTTTCAAAATATATACGAGACTTTGTTTTATTTGTTAAAAAGAAAACATTTCTTATTAAGCGTATAGAGCAGGTCTTTCTCCGAGTGAACTAGCCTCTGCATGTATACACAGGTTTATCACAGAAGAGCGAAAACACCAGCTTCAGTTATGGCGCCAAGCAAAGGAGCTAAAGCAAATGTAGAAGTCGCCGCACAGGGTTCGGACAATGTCTCAGATACTTCGCCTCGGACGGACGGCTCAGTATCTACCTGGTCTTCTATTACAGATATCCTGTAATCAGAGTTAGTGAACTGTTCAGACTCTGATGACTATAACTATGATATTATGAAGGACGACATGAACACTAGGTACAAGACAATTGTTTAGTTGAGAATGCACTTGGTGGCGACCAGACCTCGGTTGCTCCCATATTACGATATGATCCGATGGGCATTGGATCACGTCGACCTGCCTTCCAAAACTATTTTGAATGACAGACAGGATATTATTGGGACTTTTAGACCCGAACACATCCAGTCTATGTATAAGCTCCCAGCGACCTCTGAATGCACATTTGGCAAAGAATTCTTCGCAGACTTCAAAGAGAAGGAGTGCAAAGAATTTGACAAGACTATGCCAGGCTTGATAAAGGATTGGGTATCTCGTCCCTCCACATTCAGGGTGAACAACGAGGGTGTGTATTCGATTTCTTCGTTGGAACCAAACTACAGGTATGTGGCGATGATGACTTGTCGGCTTTTCGGATTGGAGGACACGGCTCATTTTTACGTCCAGTGGGTACCCCTCATTTTTCGGGTGGCTGAAGGTTCCTCATTCAATTGGGCAAAAATGCTCTCTGATAATTTATTCAACAAAATCACCGAGTACCAAGAGCAGAAGGCAGCCAGGAAGCCGTCCGGATTCTACATGTCCGCGTATATCATGGATGCGATATGCTCCAGGACGCCTTTTCCTTTAATGAATTGGGCTTGGAGTCCATCCGAAGATAAAGCTGTGCATGAGTACCATGATAAGCTGTGGGAAAATAATGCAAATGATTTTATTTATGAAAATTTTAACTGGGTGATGGTGCCCCTGCACGTCACCATTTTTGGCCTTTTGCCACCCCGCATCTCGGATGGCATGGTCGCAAATCTGAGCCATATCGCAGACTGGTATGTGGAAGAGGAATTATCCTATTTGAGAGTATTCAGAGCTGCTATTCCTCCTCTGGCGCTCCCACAATTTATCCCCGACAAACTGGCATGTCGCGAGATCGCTCTCCAAACAGTGATCGGCGGCGTGAGCAAAGAATTAAAAGCATCAGCAAAGAAGGTATGGCCGTATTTTCCTATCCGGCTTAATTCTTATTCCTTGTTAGATTTTGGACATGCTAAGGCTGAGGCTGCAACATTAGAGGGCTTAAATTTGGCCTATATCGAGTATAAAAGGCATGATCCACAAAGGGTCGTAAGTACTCATTTAGGAATTTGTGGTTTAAAGAGGTTCGAGCACGAAGACTCACCCTCGGATGATGTTTTCTGAGGGGCCAGATCCTATCTGGAAGTACAATTCCGAATCAAATCCCTAGCAGTCGAAGACAAGGATTCTGTCTTAAAATTTCAGGCGAATAGGAAATGATGTCTCCCCGTGGTGCTAGGAGGCCTGGGACTTCCCAAAGATAAAGGAAAAGAAGCCGAAAGTTCTGAAGGGCAAACCTCTAACCCCTAAAAACGTCAGGAAGGGGAGCAGGGGAAGAACCCCGAGCAGGAGAAGGATCCCAAAACAAAGAAAGAGCCCGAAAGGGGGAAGACTCCTGAGCAGGAGAAGAATCCAGAACAGGGAGGAAATCCCGAAACAGGTGAGAAAACTGCTGGTCCTCCCAAGGGACCTAATCCGGAGAAAGAAATAAAAGATACAGGTCCGCCAGAAAGTCAGAATCCAGAGGCAGGAACGAAGACCCCCGACCCCCCGAAAAAGCAAAGTCCGCTCAACACACCGGGGAAGGCTGCGAAGAAAATCGGGCAACCCATCACCTCTGTCACACCCTTGTAGTCAGCACAAGCAGGCGTTAGCGAAGGATGGATATTTGGTGAAGAATTGAAACCTGTGAGGGAAGAAGAACTACCTCCTAATGAATTCTTTTTTGACAAAAAGAGGAAAGCCATGGTGAAGCGAGAATTTTATCAAGAGGGAGAGTCTACTGCTAAAATATTCAAAGTAATGACTGATGGGATGAATACAAAGAAAGATGAATTTTCCACAGAAATTGCAGGAACGCTAGGAGCGTACACAACGACAAATCAATTCTCGGTCGAAGTGTTAAAGAAGTAGCTCAAAACAAAAAATTGCCTGATCAGGACCTTAGAAGCCAGGGTGGCTTCGGCGGAAGAAAACGCTAAGAGTCAAGTGAGCGGAGAAATAGAGTTGGCTCGATTAGGCGATAAGTAAGAAATCCAAGCACTCAAAACCAAGCTGGAACAAGCAAATTCTACGATCCGGGATGGTCGGTTGCAATCGGTCCAGCTGAGAGATACGATTACACAACTGCAAGCTCAACTGGAGGTCGCAGAAAGCAGAGCAATTGACATTGATATCGTCAAAATCCGAGCAACTGATATTCGGAGCAGGGTTTCCTTTGCTCAACAGAGCCTGCTTAACAAGGTAGGGGAGATTCGAGAAAACTACTTGTTAATACATTGAATCTCCGAGAATCTGATTAACAAAGAAAGAAACGCAGAAGCTGCTCGGATTTCTTTTCAAGAGGAAGTTATAGTGACTAACAACAGGTTTTCAGGGCCACCTGGGCTCACCATTGCCGAACAGACTAGGGGCAATATCTTGTTAAAGAATTGGGAACAGATTATTGCTTCGAGCAAAGAGCAGGTTCAAAAAGTGAAAAATTCGTTAGCAGAAGTCTGCAATGTCATGAATGGTGAGCAATTAGGAATGGAGATTGAAAGTGACGCAGAGGCGCTGAGACAGATAAATACAGATCGGATTTCTCTCGACATAAAGGAGAAAAATGAGAGGAATTCAACAGAAATTTCCGGTATGAACAGGGTAGACTCGGCTCAAATCGACAAGCATTTGATTCAGCCTAGTGCACAACTCGGCGCTCTTAAACTCGTCAATGAACAAATAGATGATAAGCTTCCACAGCTGGCCCGAGAGTGCTATTTTGCCGAAGCCAGTTGTCAAGCCGAGCTTTCGCAGCTTGTGACCCAGTTTGTAGACAAGTGTATCATGTACACCGCATCCCTCCGAGGACAAGCGTCTAGCTCTTCTTGAAAATAGAATAGGTGAAATGGAGTTATTTCGTTCCCCCAGTTGTCAATGTAAAGACTTCACAGATTGTGTTTCAATTTTTAGACAGATGTATCATATGTATTTAATTTAAGCAAAAACAAGCACCTGGCACCTTTTTGAAAATAGGTTTGGACAGATGGAGTAAGGTGGCTCCTCTGAACCGAGGGGAAAATTTTGTATAAATACATCACCAAAAGAAGAAAATGGGCTGGACTTTTTGGGTATCAATTGTAATAGAGTTTTTTGCATGAAGGAAGTTAATACAAGCAAAATTTGGAGATTCCTAATTCTGTCACGACTGTGTTGCAAGTTTGTTCGTTGTGTTTTATTGTTTCTTTTCATTTTGCTCTACATAATTGATGTATATCACTATAATTTAGTACCACCACTACTATAGTGAAAGGGATTTTGTCTTTCTGTAATTGTCTCTTGTCTTTCCTCTGCACCAGCTTTAGCGGGTGTAAGACCAATTTACATTTACAGAATGGTATATTTGTTTACATCATATCAATTATGTCTGTGTTAGTTTCTTCTTTTATATATATGCGAGTTTTCCATTGACTAGAATCTTGCGTTGTCTACTGTTAAACGTTTCTCTCCCACGTCGTATCTTTTTATAAGAATAACACAGTTACGGGAAAAGGCCTTCTGTTCTGTTTTTATTTCATTCTTCCTGCGAAAGTTTCTCTTCACTTCACCAAATTGAACAACGTCGAAACCACTCGTTAAATCCTTCCTAACTGGTGATGTTTTCTCAATGACTACCCCTGTAGCTATTCAACCGAATATTCAACCTGGACTCTCTGATCAAAATCATATCGCTTTAAGTCTTTTCGATACGATACTCATAACTGCTAACACTCGGGAAGAACTTGAACGTTCATGGGCAGCCATTGAACGTGACATCGCTGCTCAAGAGCAGTGGGAAGCTAGACGTCGGGAACGTAGAAACCTTCATTAGCTTCCTATACAGAAGGTAACTTATCTTCGTATACACCTTTACTTACCTTCGAATGCCTTGACACTGTACTCTAAGCCTTAGTACAGACTCAGGAACAACATCTTCAACCTGTCTTCTGTACTAGGACAATATGCTATCTTGATAGAAGGTTGGGTTAGAGAATAAACTCTATGATCTCAACTTTAATCCATCTAATACCTTGACTTTAATTTTGACCAAAGGTTAGTATGATGGTCATATCTTCAACATGCAATCTAGATCAAAATAATGTCATAACAAATAGATGCATATCAGAATAATAAAAAATGGGTTGCATTATTCCTCTGAATGTATTGGATCTTGAGATCCTTCTGGATCTATGGAAATAGATCACTTCTCTTGCAAATACCCTTTAAAGCTTAACCATTTAAACATGTGTGAGTACATACCTCAGATAACATTTGCAGGTAGTGGCACCATTTGGTAGTAGCGGTAATAATTTCCAACTTTTAAGAACTTCAAGGGTGACTGAAACTGGTACTACGACTGATACTTCAACTAATACTACAACTGCAATTGATACTGCAACTGATTCTGAGCCTGCAACTGCAACTGCAACTTAGGGTTTACGAGGAAACCCTAATTTTCAAACTTCAAATTTTGAAATTATGATATAAGGGATAGATGCGCTGAGCTGAGGTGAGTAAGCTGGTGCAGTTAGATTTCTAAAAATCCAAATTTTACCCCCTCAAACTTGACCAGTGGATTTCTGGACTGGTGCTTCTGGTACTTCTGGTTTTCTGGTACTAGTGAAAACTAGGGTTTCACTTTTCGGGAGATCTACCCACTGAAAAGGTGCGCTGAAGGTGACAAATAGTTCCTTGGGTTAGGGCACACTTTTCTAGATGGGTTTGAGGCTGAAAATATTCTTCAATAAAATCCCTAATTTTCATGTACGACAACAATGGCATTTTTCTTCTTCTTGTGAAAGATGCTCTCTTTAGCTTAGCTCTTATACCATGTTAAGGTTCTAATCTATTATTAAGTTTCTTTTCAATTTACTAGATAACCATAGCATAGATAGGATCACTGAGAAATACACAATCGCAAGAGACACATAATTTATCCTGGGAAACCCTCATGGGGGAGAAAACCCTACAATAACTTCCTTAATATAGATAACCAATACAATGCCAAGAGAATAAACCAAAAAATACATAAAGTCCTCTCCCAAGTATGCGCCTCTCTCTCTCTTCCTTCTTCTCCAACTACCACTCCAAACTTGTGCTCTGATGAACAAGTGAGTGAGTGAACAAATGAGGTACTCGCCTCTCTTATTTATACAATCTGGCAGGCGCTGAACCGGGGTGTCTTTTCACTGGCAGGGCTGACTTCTCATTCTGGGTGGTTATAACCACTTTAATATATTTTGGGTGGTTATAACCACTTTAATATATTCTGGGGCTGACTTTTCATTTATCCCATTACAATTAGGGTTTGACCAATCCACAAAAGGGGATTTGGTCATTTACAATACCTGACATGATTAATCCACAAAAGAGGATTGATCTAATGAATAATACCTCAAAAATAATTAAAATACTCTTTGCAGTTACAATATTTCAACAATACAGACGATCACCTTACCCATTTAGGCCCCAAACTTGCAGAAGCTATGAGGCTATTATCTCTACTGCCCACCGTGCTGACGAATCCTTTTCCACATAACCATCAGATGGCCTCGATCTACTCAAACGCCGAAAATGTGGCTGGTGGGAATCAAAACCAAGACGACGACTGTTTGTGTATCAATATGGTCGATGAAAAAGTTAATGTAGCCACTCGATCTCAAGATTATAGCTCTTCATAAGCTATTCTTGGTCTAGAATCTCCTCCTCCTCCTCTCGAGACGAATTTCCATATTGAAAATTTAGAGCCATCGCCTCATATTCCGAAAGGAGTACTCAAGCGCTCTACCCACAATCCAAATGCTAGAGCCACCCAGAATTACTCTATTTTTGAGGACCTAGGTCAAACCCCTTGTGTGATGTTGGCTTTGGAGGTACTCCAGACATGTCCTTCAGAGAGAAATTCCTTTGTATCTACATTAGGAGCTCTAGAACCTAGTGGATCAAAAGTTATCAAGTTTGACGTCATAGATGTGAAGCCTCGCTTGCCTTATCATGTGGAATTCCAAATCCACATGGAGTACTCAAAGTATACCATCAAACGTGCATTTGTTGATGAAGGCGCTACTACATGTGTGATGTCCCTGATCTGTTGGAAAGCTCTTGGTTCTCTGACTCTTTCTAAGTCATCGAACATGTTGACTGCTTTTGATCGTCAATCCTTCTACCCTCACGGTATTCTTCCTGTCTTTCCAGTCCATTTAGGTGGGAAGACGATAGAGGTGGAGGTTGAGGTAGTTGATGCGCCTCTTGATTATAACTTGTTACCTTGGGACGATATACATCACCACTCTTATTTTCTCCCAGAGCTTGAAAGAATCGAACAAGATGATTTTCGATCTACTTTGAGTGAGATAGTCGGTCACGTTGTAGTTCCACTTGATACGCACAACATTTATGATGAATAAAATATGGCGAGTATTTCTACTACCATCATGATCGATATCTCTTGTACTCCTCGCAATATTGAGAACGTGCATATCGGTGCAGATTGTTCGCCAGAAGAAATCCTGATCTACACCGAACTCTTCAGAGAATTCCGAGATGTATTTGGTTGGTTGTATGAAGAGAGGCCATGAATCAACCCTCGTATTGTCAAGCATGAGATTAGAACTTATCAGGATGCTAAACCTGTTCGACAACGTCTTAGAGTTGTCAATCTCCGAAAGGCCCCTGCTATTAAGGTAGAGGTGGAGAAGCTACTTAATGCTCACTTCATCTACCCGGTTCCCTTGAATGAATGGGTATCCAATCACGTTCCTATGAATAAGAAGAAAGGAACTATCCGTGTATGTATTGAATTTAGTGACTTGAACAAGGCATGTCCTAAAGACAACTTCTCGACACCTTTCATCAATCAGATTCTCAACATGTGTGCGGGAAGCAAAGTATTTTCTTTTATGGATGGATTTTCAGGGTATAACCAAATTCAAATTAAACTCGAGGACCAACATAAGATGACATTTATTTGTCCCTGGGGTACTTTCGCACACCAGAAAATGCCTTTTGGCTTTAAAAACGTCGGAGAAACCTTTCAAAGCGCCATGACCTTCACCTTTCACGATCTTAAGCATATAGTCGAAGCTTACCTTGATGATCTTGCTGCTCACTCTCGTAAGAGAGTGGATCACTCTACGCACCTTCAACTTGTTTTTGAAAGAAGTTGTTACTATAGAATTCGGTTGAACCCTCACAAGTGCATCTTTTGCGTTAGGTCTAGTCGTCTTTTGGGATTTCTAGTTTCTGAAATCGGGATCATGGTAGATCTATTAAAGGGTAAGGCAATACTTCGATTGCTTCCCCCACACACTATTAGACAACTTCAAGGTTTACAGGGGAAAGCTAACTTTCTACGTC
This sequence comes from Picea engelmannii, assembly GCA_009831015.1. NCBI lineage: Eukaryota > Viridiplantae > Streptophyta > Pinopsida > Pinales > Pinaceae > Picea > Picea engelmannii. The sequence goes on from ML798118.1 coordinate 78,668, forward strand.
GGTTTATAGTAAATTATGCCAATATCACTAAGGGTTTCATGCGTCTTTTGAAGAAGGATACCCCTTTTATCTGGGATGAGTGAACCCATGAGTCCTTCGATGCTTTGAAAAAAGCCTTGGTATTGACGCCTTTGTTGAAGTCTCCTGACTGCAGTAGGGACTACTTACTTTATATCGACATGTCTAAGGAGACGATTGGTATGGTTTTTTTTTAGGAGGATGATGATCTCCGCGAGCACATCATCTACTATCTTAGTCAAAACTTAGTCGGTCCTGAACTTAATTATTCTCACGTTGAAAAGATAGCTTTGGTTGTTGTTCACACAACCCAACATTTGTGTCATGATATATTACTTTGAAAGACTACCGTGGTTTCCGATGTCAATCCATTTCAATACGTCCTCACCAGGTGTATCATAGGGGGAAAATATAATAAATGGATTGTCATTTTACGAGAGTTTGATCTCGATTTTGCTTCTGCGAAATCCAAGAAATCACTGGTCTTCACAAAGTAAATTTCTGATTTTCCACGATTAGATGAGGATGTTATCAATGTCGATTTGTTTGTGGATGAACACATTTTTCTTGTCTCGTCGTCTGACCCCTGGTATGGAGACATTGTTCTCTGTCTTCAAACTTTGAAGTTCCCTCAGCATCTCTCACATGATGCCCGACGACGTGTAAGGTACCAAGCTAAGAATTATACTATCATTGGTGACACTTTGTATCATCGAGGAATAAACAATATATTGCATCGTTATTTAACTCATGGAGAAACCGAGTCAGTCCTGAACGATTGCCACAGTGGGGCTTTTGGTAGTCACCTATCCAGGCTTGCGAAGTAGAAGTAGAAGTTGTAGTGAAGGAGAAACCAAAAGCATAAAGTACATGTCCATGCGAAGAAGAAGAATAAGTAGAATCAATATTGATGTTGTGATTCTTCATCGTTGCTTCTAAAGCTACCATCTTCTTGAAACATTTGGAATCATCATGACCATGTTTATCAAAAAATTTGCAATGTCTGTCAGTCTTCTTATTTTTATATTTTTCTCCTTTGTCACCATTAGGAGATGAAGCTGTCTGAGCGGGTTTGGGACCCTTATGTTGCTTGTTGTTGTAGCGAGAATGTTGCTTTTTGGGATAATTGGGTTTCTCTTTTTGTTGGGAAACTAAGGCTTTGTTGGAGTTACCTGCAATGCTGATCACTCCAAGTTGTACAATGATCCGAAATCGGATCCAGAAGCCTGACAAGGCTTGAAAAATGCTCAAAAATGAAAGTTCTCAGAATGCGACGAAACCAGTGCCATTGCGTTCGTCTCATCTTCCTAATTCCGGTGGTATATTTACTTTGTCAAATGGGCTCCGTATGGAGAAGATATCACGTTCTGTCCGAAAAGTCAAACAGGCAAAAAAATTGCTGACTGTGCTGTCCGTACAGTCCGTATGGACGCTGACGTGGCATGTCCGTACAGACGACACATGGTAGGTCCGTATAGGCAACATGTGGTAGCCTTGGGTAGTGACATGTGGCAGGAAGTTTTGGACATTTCGGTGTATGGATGGACCTATTCAGAGGTGACACGTGTCACCACTGGAAGGGTGACACGTGGCACGGATGACGTCAACATCTGACGTGGCGACCGTACGATGATGTGGCACGGATGACATGGAAGGTGACAGAGCCATATGACAGGGCTGATGTGGCACATGATGACATCAGTAGCTTACATGTCGGATGACAGGGCAGACGTACGGAAGATGACGTGGATCAATCGGCACGTGACATTTGGCAGATGAGGTCGAATGGTTGTTTGCCACATGTCCATTGGTGGTTAATGGTTTGTTGACATGGCCCAATATCTGGACGCCACGTGTCACTTGATGTATGGTTAAAAACTTTGTTATTAACAAGAGTCAACCCCGTGACCTCCAGGTTGGGGAACGACTTGGCAAGGAGTGGTCAGCCAACGCGCCACCATGTGTTAATTGATATATCAATGGAATGAATTGTATTTAAGTTAGCATATGGGAATGGTTCGGGCCGCGACCGGGCCGGGGCTTAGCCCCAGCCCTTGGTCACATGCTGTATTACATATGACCATGCTATTAAATATATGCGCGGGAATATTTAACCATAACACATAGCCCTGGTTACATTGTATGGTTATATGACCATTGGCCATATGGAATGGTGCGCGAGGGTGTTTCAAATGAATGGCCCGTGGTCATTTGTTTTCCATATGTTCACGCCATATAAACGGGGGTCAACACATAGCCAACGAACCGGCGGGAGTTATGTAACCGTGACCATTAACGCACAGATTTTTGTGTTTACAAAAATGTTAAGCCACGACCATATGCCTTTACACCACGAGACCGAGAGCTAGCAGGGGTGGCCCGCGCTTAGCCTTTGGGCTAGCGCGTGGCCACATGGTAGCATATGACCAGTAAAAGGGGCGGGTGTGTGGATGGAGGGGCTAAAGCCCATATTATAACCATATATTAGTTAGAAAGTGGGCTTTTTAACTGATTTTTGGTTTTATTAATTGTAATTAAGCCTATTGTTAATGGTTTTTGGGAGTTATTGGGTAGTTTTGGAGCCTAACTTCTTGGAGGAAGTTGGAGGTGAGAAACTAACTTCCCAGCTATAAAACCAAGGTCTGTTTGAGGCCATAAGGACAGCATTGGGGGCATTCAGAGAAGAATTATGCTGAGGAGAAGCCAAGCCCAAGCCATTTTGAGGCAGAGAAGCTTTTGAAGAGGAGACGCTGTCGGACCATTTCTGGGAGCTCCGAACATCCGTTTTGCGTGCTGTTTTCTTTGCATGGTTCTAGAGATCTGGAAGAACATGACCAGATCGGGCTTGTAGCCATTTGGCATTGTAGTGATGTACTTTTGAGATTTTGAACAGAAATAAAGAAGCCTCCCCCACAGAGAAAAGGCCTGTAGATGTAGGCAAAGTTGTGCCGAACTCCGTTATCAATCTGTGTGTTATGGTTTGCTGTTTATTCTTTCATTTCAGATCTACAAATGTATATATGGCTGTTATAATTCCTATTCTTTCCTCATTATTTCACTAAGTTTCTCAAATGGTTAATTAATGCATGCAAAATTAAAACAACCATAAGTCATTAAAAGATCCTATGGATCAAGTGGTATCAGAGCTAGTTGACATTTGGATTTGAGTTTTGCATGTTAACCAGGGAAGATCTCATCTCAAGGAAGAAAATGGCATCTACAAGAGGACTTTCTCAAAATGAGAAGGAGTTGTATGAAGACTACTTGGAACGAAAGAGCATGGTTCAAGTGAAAGCTTCAAATAACAACAAAGGAAAAGAAGGATTGAAGGAAGTGCCTTCTACATCTGTTTTAGAAAACACATCTGAGGTATGCATTGAAGGTTCCTCATCAAATTTTCCTCATTCTCATCAAGTTGGTTTTGGTGCATTCGAAAAACATACAAAAGGTGTAGGTTTGAGAATACTAACCAAGATGGGTTATGAAGAAGGAAAGGGCATTGGATGTAGAGGTCAAGGCATTGCAAATCCTATTGAGGTTGAGGAAAGGCCTCGATACTTAGGATTGGGATATGGCAAAGGGGACCTTGGAGAGTCTTCCAAGATAGGTTCCAAAACTTCGGAAGCAAGTAATGCTTCAAATGGACAACTTTAGACATTGCGAGCACACTTCACAAAAGGAAATGGCGCATCACTTCAGGGTTGTGGTAGTGAATGCAAGTCATCTCCAAAGACAAGTGAAGATCAACATGGAAGGTATAATGGTCATGTTTTTATTAATTTTCCTTTTGATTATAACAAGCATAATCAAGTAAACCGGAACTTGTGGAATCTTTATCCATGTACTTATTGTCATTCACCTAAGCATTGTGTTGCCAAGTGTTGGAAGAGACAAACTTTGTACATGAAACGTATGTCGACTAGGAAGGAAACACGACATAAAGGCTCAAGTCCACAACGGAAGAAAGAGAAGGGTAAACAGGTCTGGATGACAAAAACTCATTGCACGTTTTTCAACAAGAGTGGACATCAAAAGGCTAGTTGTTGGAAGCTTAATTCGGAGCTTCGTCCAAGGAAGGACAAAAGGATTTTTCATGTACTCATGAAGGAGGAATGATTACCAGTGAAGCAAGAGGAACATCATGAAGGAAAGAAACCAGTCACTTGGTTATGCCAGAAGTGGATGTCTCAACTTCATTGTATTTTGCTTCCACTAATGTAATCATTTTAGTTCAGAGATAAAGAGAAAGCCGGGTGGCCTATCCTGAGCTTGTTGAGTGCTCAATAACCTTTTGGGGACCAAAAGGTCTTATTGTGGGGAGGTGTGATCTGAAATCGGATCCAGAAGCCTGACAGGGCTTGAAAAATGCTCAAAAATGAAAGTGCTCGGAATGCGACGAAACGTGTTGCATTGCGTCCGTCTCGTCTTCCTAATTCCGGTGGTATATTTACTTTGTCAAACGGGCTCCGTATGGAGAAGATATCGCATTCTGTCCGAAAAGTCAAACTGGCAAAACAATTGCTGATTGTGCAGTCCATACGAACGCTGATGTGGCATGTCTGTACAGGTGACACGTGGCAGGTCCGTACAGGTGACACGTGGCAGCCTCGGGTAGTGACACATGGCAGGCATTTTTGGACATTTCAGCGTACGGTTGGACCTATTCGGAGGTGACACGTGTCATGACTGGAAGGGTGACACATGGCACGGATGACATCAACATATGACGTGGCGACCGTACGATGATGTGGCATAGATGATGTGGCAGGTGATAGAGTCGTACAACAGGGCTGATGTGGCACAGGATGATGTCAACAAATTACATGTTGGATGATAGGGAAGACGTACGGAAGATGACGTCGATCAATCAACATGTGACATTTGGCAGGTGAGGTCGAATGGTTGTTTGCCACGTGTCCATTGGTGGTTAATGGTTTGTTGACATGGCCCAATATATAGACACCATGTGTCACTTGATGTATGGTTAAAAACTTTGTTATTAACAAGAGTTGACCCCATGACCTCCAGGTTGGGGAACGACTTGGCAAGGAGTGGTCAGCCAACGCGCCACCATGTGTTAATTGATATATCAATGGAATGAATTGTATTTAAGTTAGCATATGGGAATGGTTCGGGCCGCGACCGGGCCAGGGCTTAGCCCCAGCCCTTGGTCGTGCGCTGTATTACATATGACCATGCTATTAAATATATGCATGGGAATATTGAACCATAACACATAGCCCTGTTTACATTGTATGGTTATATGACCATTGGCCATACAAAATTGTGCGCGGGGGTGTTTCAAATGAATGGCCCATGGTCATTTGTTTTCCATATGTTCACGCCATATAAACGGGGGTCAACACATAGCCAATGGACCGGTGGGAGTTATGTAACCATGACCGTTAATGCGCGGATTTTTGTGTTTACAAAAATTTTAAGCCACGACCATATGCCTTTACACCACGAGACCGGGAGCTAGCAGGGGTGGCCCGCGCTTAGCCTTTGGGCTAGCGCGTGGCCACATGGTAGCATATGACCAGTAAAAGGGGCGCGCGTGTGGATGGAGGGGCTAAATCCCGTATTATAACCATATATTAGTTAGAAAGTGGGTTTTTTAACTGATTTTTGGTTTTATTAATTGTAATTAAGCCTATTGTTAATGGTTTTTGGGAGTTATTGGGTAGTTTTGGAGCCTAACTTCTTGGAGGAAGTTGGAGGTGAGAAACTAACTTACCAACTATAAAACCAAGGTTTGTTTGAGGCCATGGAGACAACATTGGGGGCATTCAGAGCAGAATTATGTTGAGGAGAAGCCAAGCCCAAGCCATTTTGAGGCAGAGAAGCTTTTGAGGAGGAGACGCTGTCGGACCATTTCTGGGAGCTCCGAATGTCCATTTTGCGTGCCGTTTTCTTTGCATGGTTCTAGAGATCTGGAAGAACATGACCAGATCAGTCTTGTAGCCATTTGGAATTGCAGTGATGTACTTTTGAGCTTTTTAACAGAAATAAAGAAGCCTCCCCCACAGAGAAAAGGCCCGGAGACGTAGGCAAAGTTGTGCCGAATTCCGTTATCAATCTGTGTGTTATGGTTTGCTGTTTATTCTTTCATTTAAGATCTGAAAATGTATATATGGCTATTATAATTCCTCTTCTTTCCTCATTGTTTCACTAAGTTTCTCAAATGGTTAATTAACACATGCAAAATTAAAACTCAACCATAAGTCATTAAAAGATCCTACGGATCAACACATTTTTCTTGTCTCGTCGTCCGACCACTGGTATGGAGACATTGTTCTCTATCTTCAAACTTTGAAGTTCCCTCAACATCTCTCACATGATTCCCGACGGCGTGTAAGGTACCAAGCTAAGAATTATACTATCATTGGTGACACTTTGTATCATCGAGGAATAAACAATATATTGCATCGTTATTTAACTCATGGAGAAACCGAGTCAGTCCTGAATGATTGCCACAGTGGGGCTTGTGGTAGTCACCTATCCAGGCTTGAGAAGTATAAGTAGAAGTTGTATTGAAGGAGAAACCAAAAGCATAAAGTACATGTCCATGCGAAGAAGAAGAATAAGTAGAATCAATATTGATGTTGTGATTCTTCATCGTTGCTTCTAAAGCTACCATCTTCTTGAAACATTTGGACTCATCATGACCATGTTTATCACAAAAGTTACAATGTCTGTCAGTCTTCTTATTTTTATATTTTTCTCCTTTGTCACCATTAGGAGATGAAGCTGTCAGAGCGGGTTTGGGACCCTTATGTTGCTTGTTCTTGTAGCGATAATGTTTCTTTTTGGGATACTCGGGTTTCTCTTTCTGTTGGGAAACTAAGGCTTTGTTGGAGGTACCTGCAATGCTGAACACTCCAAGTTGTACAAGCTTATCTTTCTCTCTAATCAAAGTAGCACAAAATGACTCAAGAGTGGGTTTTTGATAATCTTTCCCTAGAGCCTCTCTCATGGCATAAAAGGTAGATACAAACACATAATATGCACTACCTAGCTTAGAAAGAATAAGATATATGCAACACTCTTCCTCCATTTTTATCTCACATTCTTCACATAAAATTCTGAGTGTTTTAAACTTAGATAGATAGTCTCCAAGGAAAGAAAATTCACTTGGACTTAAGGTCAGTACTTGATTTTCTAACTATTGTGCTCAAATAATATTGAGTTTACCAAACATAGATTCAATCTTTTCCCAAGCTTCCTCGAGGTAAACAATTTCTTTAAGGTGGAACCTTAAATCATGAGAGATGGACATTTTGATTAGTCCACACACTTCGTCACTCCTATTAGCCCATTTGAATTTCTTATCATCATCAATGGGTGTTTTTTCCTTTCCCAAGGTAATCCGGTACAAGCTTTTACTTCTTAATAAATATTCCATATGATATTTCCATTGGAAGTAGTTGGTGATAGTAAGCAAAATATTACTGGAAGAAGACATATTAAATATGTGGATAATATGGATTTAAAAACTGAAACTGATGTTCAGGATGGAAATATCTCGAAAAGTTAGGCGGTTTTAAAAAAATGGCACTGAAAACGGACTTCGTATGTGAGGGTTATGCCCTTTAAAAAAAATGCATAAACGATAACCAAATGACCACATGGTGGTGTAAGTTGCTTTATGAAGTGACCCACTTTTATAAAGATACGTGGGGATCACTTTTACAATGAAGTTACTTCATGCAAAATAAATAACTCTAAGATAAAATATTAAAACTACTTATAGTGATTCACTTTTATACTTGAAGTGAAATACACTTTACAATTTTAGCATGAACTTTTTCAAAAAAAAGTAACAAAAGAGAGACTTGAACTCAAGACTTCTTACTTAATAAGGCAACTTTTAACCAAATGGTCTAGCAAAACATATTGTATTGTTTCACAAGAGGATTGGGGGTGTTTTTGTTGTTGTTGTGGAAGACATACTTGGAGAGCATGCTAAAAAAAAAACTCTTTTCACACAAGAAAAAAATTTCGCTTCTCGATGACAACAAGGTTTAGATCCCGATTAGCTTATCCAAAAGATGCACCTTTTCCTATATGTGTTTGATTTTCCGAGATCGAACATGGAACGGGACAAAGAGAATATGCATATATAATAGAGTAGCAACTCAAAAACAAATAACATAAAACCAAAATAATAATTTGCAAAAAATTTAAAAAAATGCGTATTCAGGATTTATACCTCCGGATCTGACTGAAATGGTTGTATCTTGTGAAAACGGAAACCTTTTTGAGTAAAAAGAAAAAGTGTTATTAACTGAAACAAGTGCTCAGGATGCAATGAAATAATCACCGCAACCCATAAATGTACGAAAATGATAGAAAATAGAGATGAAGAAACTCAACTTCACGATCTCGATCTACAACATGAGCGAGTCTTCAAGAAGGCTCTGATACCATGTTCGAAAACACATGTATTCCAATAGAGGAAGGACACCTTCAGTGACCACTCACACAACCAAATCAAAGATCAACACACCGATGTTTTGATGTGGTAAAACCCCTACGGGGAAACATCCACAACCCTAGCCAACACGACCACTTGGAGCAGTTTATTAATGCAAAAGAAAAAGATTACAAATAGATTTTACAAGAGAGTTTCTCACAATCAATCATCGACAAATGACCCTCCACACTATTTAAATAGAGATCATGGACCAATCGAGTGTTAAGCCTCAAATCAATGGTCGTTAAGATCGAGAAGAGTATGTGTTAGAGTTTAATCTATTATTAGGTTTCTTTTCAATTTACTAGATAACCATAACATAGATAGGATCACTGAGAGAAACACAATCACAAGAGACACATCATTTATCCATGGAAACCCTCATGGGGGAGAAAACCCAGCAAAAACTTCCTTAATATAGATAGCCAATAAAATGCCAAGAGAATAAACCAAACAATACAGAAAGTCATCTCCCAAGTAATGTGCCCCTCTCTCTTCCTTCTTCTCCAACTGCAGCTCCAAACTTGCACTCTGGATGATCAAGTGAGTGAGTGAACGAATGAGGCATCGGCCTCCTTTATTTATACAATCTAGCAGGTGCTGAAACAAAGTGTGTTTTCACTAGCAGGGCCAACTTCTCTTTCTGGGTGGTTAGAACCACTTTAATTTATTCTGGGGGCCGACTTCTCATTTTGCATATTACAATTAGGGTTTGACCAATCCGCAAAAGGGGATTTGGTCATTTACAATGCCTGACATGATCAATCCGCAAAAGGGTTTTGATCTAATGAATAATACATCAATAATAAATAGAATACTCTTTACAGTTACAATATTTCAACACTCCCTCTTAACAAAAAGGGTATTCTACAATAGCATCAGGTGAGAGAGAGGGCAACATCATCAACAACATATTGGAACACTGACTGGCATAGCTATAAATCATCACAAGTTTTTCTCATCATCAATAGCAACAAAAACACAACACAAAGGCTAGAGAATCATTAACATCAGCACTAGACTGAGAGTCTTCAGCATGAGGCTGGCATCATAGCATGAAGTTGGCTACATAATATCATCAACATGAGGTTGACATCACAGTACAAGACTGGAAACACATCATCATCAGAATGAAGTTGGCATCACAACACGAGGCTGGAAACACATCATTGTCAACACGAAGCTGGCATCACAACACAAGGTTGGAAACACATCATCATCAACACGAAGCTGACATCATAGCACAAGGCTAACAACACATCATCACATCACGAGGTTGGAAACACATCATCATGACATGAGGCTGGAAATACATCATCACAACACGAGGCTGAAAATGCATCATCACAGCACGAGGCTGACACATCATCATCATGGGGCTGACATCACAACACTACTCCCCTTTTCGAGGGAGGTCCTTACGGACTACACCAAGCTTATATCGAAAGTGCTCAAACTTTACATGAGATAGAGGCTTGGTCAACACATCAACAACCTGTTCATCCGTGCTAACATACTGGAGCTTTATGGATCCTCTCTACACCATATCACGAATGTAATGATATTGGATCTCTATGTGTTTTGACTTGTCATGGAACACATGGTTCTTTGTCATATTTATGTAGCTCTGGTTATCACATGGGATCAAGGTTGCTTCCATCTCTAGATTGAATAGACCTGTCAACAACTTCCAAATCCATATCGCTTCACAACTGGAAGAACATACAACAATGTATTCTTCTTCTTCCACGTTGAGAGTAATGCTTGATTGCTTCCTACTCTACCATGAGATCATGGCTCACCCCAGATTGAAACAACATCCTGAAGTGCTCTTCCCATCAGAGACACTTCTAGCCCAATCTGAATCGATATAACCACTCAGTCTGAAGTCATGGTCTCCATCATAACTGAGACAACAATATAATGTACCCTTAAGGTACCTCATCACATGTTTTTCACCAACCAGGTGAACACGTCTGGGATCTACCAGAAATTGACTCAAGGTGTTCACAAAAAAACATATATCTGGCCTGGTGTTCGTCAGATACATCATGATCCAATGATCTGTCTGTACATTGTAGCATCAATCAATTCTAACGAAGTATCAACTAGGAGATTCAACTTTGTTTCCATGGGTGTATTCATGGAATTTCACTCCAACATATCAAATCTCTTTAGAATTTCAACTACATACTTCCCTTGGTTAAGGAAGATCCTCTCCGGGCTCTACTAGACCTCAAGACCTAAGAAATAATGCATTAGGCCAAGGTCTTTCATCTCAAATTCTGCAGCGAGCTTCTTCTTACATTCAGTGATGAGATTTTCTTCTCCAGTTAAGAATAAGTCATCCACATACAACAACAATATAACAGGCTCATCATTCATAACCTTGAAGTAAAGGTTAAAATCTTCTTTACTCTTGGTAAATCCTAAGCGCATAAAAAAATTGTAAATCCTTCCATACCAAGCTCTAGGAGCTTGCTTCAATCCGTACATAGCCTTCTTCAACTTTCACACATGAGTCTTCCTATCTTCAACTTCAAATCCTTGAGGTTGTTCTATATACACTTCTTCTTCAATGACACCATTCAAGAAGGTTGTTTTCATGTCCATCTGGTCTAACTTCCACTTCATCTTAGCTGCAAGGGCTATGATGGTTCTGATTGAAGTGTATCTAGCTACATTAGCAAATGTATCTTCATAGTCAATGCCTTCCTTTTGAAAAAATCCACGAGCAACAAACCTTGCTTTATATTTCTCAATACTTCTATCAACAACCTGTTTTATTTTGAAAATCCATTTGGAAAATACCACATCCTTTCTCTTCGGTCTGGGAAATATTTCCCATACATCATTCTTTATGATGGATTGGTATTCTTCTGTCATGGCATCTACCCATTCTTTCTTCTGAATGAATTCTTCAAAGAAGGTAGGTTCCTTCTCTAAGAGATCACACATCAAGGCCATATAACTGGAGAATGGCTTAGGCTTCTTCACTTGTCTCATGGTTCCTTCGGGGACACCATACTTCTCTCCATCTTGAATAAGTTCCCTTGCCCAAGCTGGATTTCTCTTGTGGGATATCATCATCTGGGGAGGTTCTTGAGATTCTACTATGTCATGATCTTCTAGAATCTCCTCATTAGAGGAAGCTATGACTTCCCTCACTGGTTCTGCAACTCTGGGAGCTACAGGTTCCTCTTCATATACTTCTTCAAGCTGACATCTTCTTGATTTCTTTAGTGCTGCATCTTCATCAAATGTTACATCCCTACTGATATCAATATCATGGTAACCTGGTATATAAAATCTGAAGGCCTTGGAGACCTCACAGTATCCACCAAATATTCCCTTCTTTCCTGAGGGGTCGAGCTTGGTTCTCTTCTCTTTTGGAATGTGTACAAATACCGGGCATCCAAATATTTTGAGATGGCTTACTTCTGGATTTTTCTGGAGAACATCTCTTCAGGGGTCTTGAACCCAAGTGCACTATGGGACAATCTATTTTGTACATATACTGTTGTTTTTTCTGCTTCTACCCATAAGCACATTGGAAGATCTTGATCATGGATCATGGTCTTCACTACTTCCATTATAGTTCTGTTCTTTCTTTTTGCTACACCATTTTGTCGAGGATTGTAGGGAGTGGTGAGCTCCCTCTTGATCCTGACATCTTTGAAAATTTTTACAAATTCTTTTGAGGTGTATTCTTCTCCATTATCTGACCTGAGTATCTTGATCTTTCTTTTAGAAAGATTCTCTATCAAGGCTTTGAATTTCTTGAATTTACCGAGCACTTCATCTTTTGATTTCAAAAAGTAAACCAAGGTTTTATGAGAATAGTCATATATAAAAGATACATAGTATACATACCCACTGATGGAGGATGATAGCATTGGGTCACACACATCTGAGTGAATGAGTTCTAGGACTACTTTTGCTTTACTGTATCTCTTCGAAAAAAGGGTTCATGATGTTCTTCCCTTGTGCACATCCATTGCACACACCTTCATGGTCAACCTTGAGTTCTGATAGACCTGTGACTGCCTTGCTTACATAAGGTAATTCCTTGTAGTTGATGTGGACTAATCTTATATGCCAAAGTTCACATGGATTCTCAATGGAGTGGTCATGGCTACTTTTGAGTGACCCTTTAGCTTATACAATCCACCTTCTTCTTTTCCAATAATGATTGTTTCTTCCATGGTTTTTCCTTTGGTCCACATAAGATATTCTCCATCTATAAAGGCAACTCTAAAGCCTTTCTTTTCTAAAGCTGAGATGGAGAGTAAGTTCTTTGTCAAACCTAGTACATAGAGTACATCCTTCATCTTCATTGGGGTCCCTGAATTAAGCTTGTAATTTGATTCTCCTACTCCCTTGATAGGGTTGTTGAAGGAAAATCTCCCTATAGACAGATAGATCTCCTCTTGAGGGCTAGACTCTTAAGACAGAAGACGCTTAACGTGGACACTGAATTCCTTTTAGATCTGTACAAACTAATGCATGAGGAGGAAGGAGAAAAGAAGTACCTTTTATCAATGTTTGTCCTTGCACGCTCCAAGTTGAGCTCCAATCTTTCGCTCCTCGATGAGACTTGTAGACAAACAACAATACAACCACTTCCTACTCTATTGATATTAGCTTGAAATAGATCTATCTATCATAGACAAGTTCATGTGAGATTAAACACAAACTAGAAAGAAACAGGCCAAGCGTGTCATATTAATGAGAATAATGACAGAAGTAGCTTACAACCATAGATTTGAATGTGACAGCTTCGTCAAGTCTCCTTTGTCTTAACCCTTTCTCAAAAGATCCACGATCTGGATGACATCAACTTTACTGATTACTTTCCTCCAGTTCACTATGTGTTTCCTATGAGATCATAGGTTTCATGCTTCCAATTCTTCCTTTTAATCTTGTTGACCTCATCAACACTCCCATTAATATTAATAGTTACTGGTTTATTAGAGACAACATCTGATGTTGTTGGGGCCTTTGTCCTTTTCGGGTTCTTCTTCTTCTTCTCTTTCCGTTTCTTCTTCTTCTGATCAACTTGGCTACTTGCTTTAGAGCTTTCACTAGGCGAAGAAGGAGAAATGGAAGGCGACTTGATGGGCGAAGAAGGTGGAAATTTGACATGAGGTTGATGTGTAGGTGGTTTATTGACATCCAAAGTATTAGGTGCAACTTAAACATTAGGAGGATTCAGGATCACCGGAGTGGGGAACAACCAAACTGGTAATCCAATAGTGAGTCCTGAAAGACTCAGTGTGGCAACATATGGAGGACCAAAGTTTCCAAACAAAGGAAAGGTATAAGGTTCCCCAGGAGAAGGGGTTCCTCCATTAGTACTCCCAGAATTCGATGCCATTAACACTGACTCGACCTAAGGTCCTGATCTAAAAATATGACGAAGACTTGATAAACTTGATTAAATTAAATTTGCAAGTGAAATGTTATGTGTTTAAGGCAACCAGATCAATTTGCAACACATAATAAAGGATTACTTATGTAGAAATAAACATAGACAACATCAAAAATCATTGAACATCAGACATAAACACAACAAATTGATAAAGGAGTTCACCCCACTCCGGGCTACATCTCCTGGTCCAGCCTCCAAATGGATCTTTTATATTAAATTGCTCAAAGTGCTTAAAAACATGTCTTACAGTGCTCAAATCAACAAAATGACTGCTCCAATGGCTCCGTAGCGTCCCAAAACCCATGTCTGGGCTCTGACGACACCTGAAACAGTCGAAAAATGAAGAAGATAGCCTCCTTTGAAGTCTCCCCTCCTTCTTTGCTGTCTTTGGTTCTACAATCTGCACCCTTGTTCTCCAAACCTGGCACACACGCTCATTTAAGCGTAAAGAACCCAGTCCCGTACGCAACCGCGCACCGGTACAAACCGTAGAATGGTTAGGGCGCCTCCAGCCCCCAACCACCTCGGCATTTGGTCATATGCTCATGTAACCACAGGCTGGGCGCAAAAGTCGTTGGCCCGTTTCAAAACTGTGCCAACGGACTTAACCCACGCGTATTAAACAATACATAACATAATATTAATCCCGCGCGCAATATATATATTGGGTCGCGGGTTCAAAACCACGCGCCATACCCAAAATACATTACAAAGTATAATAATCGCGCGCCTTTTCTTTAATACATAGCCATGTAATATGTTATATATAGAACATTGCAATACATTGCAAATGCGCCGACATTATGTTACGGTCATATATATATGGTTATGAAACCATGGGTCGGGGCTTATGCCCCGACCCGCCCCCCTTTCCACATGACTTTAAATATATGCGTATTGATACATTAAACAAGGAACAAATGGCGGGGCTAATGGCTAGTGCATATGTGTTAAGACTTTGCTATGGGAGAGGTCCCGGGGTCGAACCCCGCGGGCTCTCCAAAAACTTTTACACACAACCAAATTAACCAATGAAATAGTGACACGTGGTGCCAAGTGATGGGGCCACGTGTCCATTCATTATTGGCCAAAATGAGACACGTGTCTATCTCCAATTCGCCGACAAATATCCAACCAACAATCGCCACATCATCAGTCAACACCCCAATTTTTACCTGTTTGACTTGGCGGTCAAATCGCGATATCTCCTCCATACAGACTCCATTCACAAAAATAAATATACCGCCGGAATCAGGAAAATGAGACGGACGCAATGGCACTGTTTTCGTCTCAATCCGAGCACTTTGAAAATTGAGCAAATTTTGATCTCCTGATCACACCTCCCCATTAGGAAGCTTTTGGACCACCAAAAGACTATCTCAGTCTATTTGAAGATGAGGGTAGAGTTCCCTCACCCTTCCAACCTCAATCCACTTGGCCTTGCTTGGATTCTTCCCTTTAAGATCAACTCGCAAATACTCCACATTTCCCCGCTTCGAAGTCCTCATCCTTCTGTCAAGTATGGTGTCTTCTTGCAGTTCTGTTAGATATTCTGGAGAAAAATCATCTATAGAAGGAATCTGAACATGCTCCCCTTGATCATCGATCAACGGAGGCTCATACAACTTCAAATTCTCAACATTTACAACTGCATACATCTGCATATATGGAGGCAAATCTAAACGAAAAACATTATTACCAACTTTATCGATAATCTTGAAAGGACCATATCGAATTGGTTTCAACTTTTTACCTTCTCCTTTAAGCCTCTCTTTGCTGATGTAAAGCCATACTTCATCACCAACTTCGAAACTGTGATCAACTCGATGCTTGTCATGTCTCGCTTTGTACTTGGCTTGACTCTTCTCCAACTGCTCTTGCACCACCTGATGTATCGACTGAATTTGTTCGATGAACTTCTCTGCCCGATCAATATCATACTGCCCATCAA
>ML798118.1:96136-116390 GCA_009831015.1 Picea engelmannii
CTTCTTGGGTCTGCGCTCAGGATGAAGCTTCCAACAGTGGTCTTCATCGTGGCCTTCCTTTGAACAGTGTTTACATGTGAACTTTTCACCTTCCTTCTTCACAACAACATTCTTTCTGCCATGACCTTTGAATTTCTTCTTCCATTTATCTCCCTGGATGTATGTCTTCTTGAAACCTTCATGAGAATCATTCTTTCCCCTGGCTTCCAAATGAGTAGCATGTACACATACTTCATCTAAATTCATGGGATTAAACATTAGAATAGTATGCCTCAAATAACTATGCAAAGCACCAATATATTTGAGCAATGTTTCCTGTGAAGACAAATCAACTCCTAAAACCAAAGCTCGCTTTCTAAACTCCTGAGTGAAACTTTGTACATTCTGTCCCTTTGCTTGTTTAAAATTCTGCCATTCCATGGTTGCCTTTTGTTTATAAGCTAATGGATAAAATTGTTTCTTAATTGCATTTATGAAGTCATTCCAAGAAAGCAAAATTTTTCCATTCTTTTTAATTTCTTCTTGTGTCTTAGATTCCCACCAAATCAATGCTGAACCATATAATCTTAAAGAAGCTAACTGAATTTTTGTTTCATCATCTTGTATCTTTTGTATTCTAGAATAAACTTCAATTTTCCTTATCCAGTTATCTAGCTTTTCAGCGTTAACTTCTCCATTATAAACTGGCAACTCAAATTTTATATCAAGCTTTAATGAAGGAATTTGCAAAGGAGTTTTACCATGCCCATCGGGAAGATGTTTCAAACTTGAAGAAGAAGAAGAAGAAGATGAGGATGATGGAGGAGGAGAGGGCGGTGGAGAAGCACCATTCCCTCCATTTTCGCCTGGATTCTTGTCACCACCGCCTCCCTTATTCATTGAAGGGTTGGAGCCTTCACCCTGCGACATCATGTATCCCATCATGACCTTCATCATATCTTTCATATGCATGAGAGTCTGCCTAAGGTCTTCTCCTTCATCTGAAACACGTTCATGATCATCTGCATGTGCCATGCTTGGTGAATGTCTCTCTGCAATCTGCGGTGAACGAACCTGCTTCCTCCTCGTCGGATAAGAACTTGGCTCCACAAGTTGACCTTCTCCTCATGTGAGTTTCAACAGTGCTCAAAATGACAAATTGACTACTCCAATGGCTCCGCAGCGTCCCAAAACCCCTGTCTAGGCTCTGACGGCACCTGAAACGGTCGAAAAATGAAGAAGATAGCCTCCTTTGAAGTCTCCCCTCCTTCTTTGCTTTCTCTGGTTCTACAATCTGCACCCTTGTTCTCCAAACCTGGCACACACGCTCATTTAAGCGTAAAGAACCCAGTCCCATATGCAACCACGTACCGGTACAAACCATAGAACGGTTAGGGTGCCTCCAGCCCCCAACCGCCTCGACATTTGGTCATATGCTCATGTAACCACAGGCTAGGCGCAAAAGTCATTGGCCCGTTTCAAAACCGTGCCAACGGACTTAACCCACGCATATTAAACAATACATAACATAATATTAATCCCGCGCGCAATATATATATTGGGTCGCGTGTTCAAAACCACGCGCCATACCCAAAATACATTACAAAGTATAATAATCGCGTGCCTTTTCTTTAATACACATCCATGTAATATGTTATATATAAAACATTGCAATACTTTGCAAATGCGCCAACATTATGTTACGGTCATATATATATATATGGTTATGAAACCATGGGTCGGGGCTTCTGCCCTGACCCGCCCCCCTTTCCACATGACTTTAAATATATGCGTATTGATACATTAAACAAGGAACAAATGGCGGGGCTAATGGCTAGTGCATATGTGTTAAGACTTTGCTATGGGAGAGGTCCCGGGGTTGAACCCCGCGGGCTCTCCAAAAACTTTTACACACAACCAAATTAACCAATGAAATAGTGACATGTGGTGCCAAGTGATGGGGCCACGTGTCCATTCATTATTGGCCAAAAAGAGACACGTGTCTATCTCCAATTCGTCGACAAATATCCAACCAACAATCGCCACATCATCAGTCTGCCATGTCAGCAAAAGGTACGGCCCTCCACATGGCCGTACGGACTGTACAGATAGGTACAATCAACACCCCAATTTTTACCTGTTTGACTTGGCGGTCAAATCGCGATATCTCCTCCATACGGACTCCATTCGGGAAAATAAATATACCGCCGGAATCAGGAAAACGAGACAGACGCAATGGAACTATTTTCATATCAATCCGAGCACTTTGAAAATTGAGCAAATTTTGATCTCCTGATCAGGTCCACTAAGTAAAACAAACAACACACACTAAGAATCTAAGAAGCAAACAATCAAACAAACCTTCCTACGATGAAACCACTAGTTGGTGATGAAATCCAACGTCGTGAGATCAAAATAGGAAGGGGCGGGGATAGAGCAGGTGGATCAGTTACATTGGTGACCTGCTTAACAGACTTACGCCTTGGTGCAAGCTTCCACGCAGTAATTGTGGATTTACCCTCCAAGGAGCCCCAGTGAGTTTGACCAACGTCTGTTCCAGGTACAGTGAGACTTCCCTTCACCATCACCTTGTGTGAGACCCTAAATATTATGGCTACTAAGGTCACCAACTCGTAGTCAACCCCTGGGTAGGTACAGTCAACAATCTAATCGGAATGTATGGGCAGGATAACAAGTCCAAAATCAACTTGAAAGGCTCCCACACATAATCATGGGTATACCTTCTAGTGACCCCCAATATACGATCCAACCACTACAAACGGTTGGGCCACAGAGGGATAATCTCTGTAACTCACCCGAATGTGACCTCGTGGGTAACCCCTGTGTGAGAGGGGGATCCCAACAAGCCAATATGACCATTGGATTTGGGTCTCCCTACCGCAAGATACTAAGTTTGTTCGATAGCTTTGGAAAGTTATCCTTTCAACCTATTCCAAAGCCCTACACCTTAAACTAATGTAGGTTTGCTAACAAAGATGTAAAAAGTCTGATAAATTTTAGTTAAGCGTTGATTTTAATGGCTGTTGTTTACTCAGAGGGTGTACGAAAGTGAAACTGATGGACTGATGACTCAATTCCCAAAAATGTGCATGAAATATGATAAGCAGTCATTTATTTTCTATGAATATCTATTTAAGGGAGAGAGAGAGAGAGTTCTTTTCACTAACAAGCACTAATAAGGAATGTCCTCAAACAAATATTTTCAATCAAATCCAATGTGGTGCTAAAACTTCTTGGAAATGTCTTCTAATATGCAAAATCAATCATGAAGATGTCTCTTTATTGTTTGTGTGTGAATAATGATTAATTCAAAACAACACTTCTCCTTCCAATTATCCTTTTGGATCAAGGAAACTCAGACAAACACAAGCAGGTTTCGTACAAACAATACACCCTCTTGTTGTGATAAAAAAAAAGAAGCAAAAGAAAAGAATCCAAAACCCAAATTCCCTTGTAGCCTTTGTAAGGGTGACCACTTTCTGAGGGATTTCCCCTGTCTTACCCAGGTCTTAGAAATGTGGTCCTCCACGTCATCGGGATCTGTCGGTCATGTCGATGATATCCCATCAACTAGTGATGTTCAGGTTGGTAAGAAGAAAAAAACTGTCAAGTTCCCTTACATGTTATGTAAATGTAATCATTACTCTCACCTTTTTCCTCGCATGGATGAGGCTTCTTCTCTTTTGGAAAAAATTCAACTTCCAAAAGGTTATCGTAAGATTTCCTCTGACCCATCATTGGTTGATGGACTAGTCAATCTGGTTCTATCCCCGGTCAGTCCATTTGATCTGGTGGTCAATCTAGTTTCCTCCTCGATTGAACCACGAACCCAAGTAGCTGATCCAGTTCCGTCATCGATCAGCCCCGCTCTTCATCAAAAGAGTGACACCAAATTGGTCGATCTATTTTCATCCTCGGTCGATCCCACTCTCCTGTTAAAGAGTGACACCAAAGCGGTCGATCTGTTTCCATCCGTCAACCCCATTCTTCCCTTGGAGAATGAAACTCAAGTGGTCGATTCAGTTTCACCATCGGTTGATCCCATTCCTCCATTGCAGAATGTTAAAATGACTGATCCAGTTTCTTCCCCGGTCAGTCCCACTCTTCCTCTGAAGAGTGCCAAAGTGGTCGATCCAGTTTCACCATCGGTCGATCCCATTCCTCCATTGAGGAATGTCAAAGTGACTGATCAAGTCCCTTCCTAGGTCAGTCCGACTCTTCCTCTCAAGAGTTCCAAAGTGGTCGAGCCAGTTTCACCATCGGTCGATCCCATTCCTCCGTTGAGGAATGTTAAAGTGACTGATCCAGTCCCTTCTTCGGTCAGTCCCACTCTTCCTCTGAAGAGTGCTAAAGTGGTCTATCCAAGTCCACCATTTGTTGATATGATCCAATCACTGGTCGATCCTACTCCCCTTATAGAGAGTTAACCCGATACTGCCCATGTTTTTCTCATTAATATAGACTCTACCATGCTGGGGGGCATTCCTCCTTCTCCTGTGAAACCCCCTCCAAGTACTGAAGCCATCCTTTTTGATTGGGGTGCGCTAACTAGACCTCGTCTTCCCTCTCACATTCCTTTCTAGATTATAGTACAGGTTCGTGGTCGGGACGTTCCTCAAACGCAGATAGATGAAGGTGAATCTATTAGTATTTTGTCTTCTGTTGCTTGGTATGCTTTGGCTTGTCCGTAGCTTGCACCGGTTACACAGAATCTGTTAGCTTTTAACAGAAGAACTAGTCAACCTTTAGGGATCCTTCCTCAGTTTCCTATAACTTTGAGAGGGAAAACTGTCTTTATCGACGTCATGGTAGTCCAAGACCCCTTGGATTTTGCTTTACTCCTTGGGCGAGATTATGTCTATCCCATGAAATCTATTGTATCCAATCTTTTCTGTGTGATATCTTTCGCTCACAACGGAAGAATTGTGACTATTGATCAACTTTCATTCATCTGCCCTGACTGGGTTACCTCCCTAAGTGGTTCTTATATGCATATAGTATCACCCTCGCCGCATGTCAATTATGTGGTGTTGTCTCCCATGATTTCAACTTCTGATGCTTTGGATCCGGTAGTTGACATGGTGATCTCTTCGGTAGGGTTATTGGAGCCTGATCTCCTTACCCCTATCGTGAACCTCGACATGTGTTCCTTCTTGAGTGATCATATTCCATCCAACGAAGATCTCCTGGAGGCCATGACCGAGTTTTGTCCCTTGACATGGTACCCTTCCAGAGCATTATCCTCTCGGAAGTCATGATCAAGACGTAACCATGAGCATAGTTTCTCTTCTCTGTGGCAAGCTCGTTAAAAAATGAAACAGAGGCCCTGAGCATAGTTCTTTTCCTGTGTCAAGCTCATTGAAAAATGAAACAGTCACCTCTCTTGAACCTTCTTTTCATCCACCCTTCTCCTTTTTCTCATCCAGTCGAGAAATTGGTGACGACATCAAAATCGGTGAATGAATTGAAGCTTGGAGGGCATGTCTCCATCCTTTGCTGATAATTATGGAGTTAAGCCACTAGCTTTCAAGATGGGGGCATACTGAGCTTAGTCTTTGTTCTTTCTCGTGCTCGTAAATACATGAGAATGAATACGGGTAGAATTTTATCTCTTTTTTGGACCTGTAGGGATACACGAAAAAGGAACCCCCTGGAGTCTTCTTTAAGCTCTTTTTAGACTCTCTAAACATAAAAATACTAGCGAGTGATCTTGCTTCCTTTCCCACTCGTTAAAAGGTTGGAAAGGGCGTCTTTCGAGTGATCATTTATCTCTTTTTCGGCCTCGCGAGACTAACATTACGAAAAAGGACAACACTGGAGCCATCTTTAAGTTCTTTTCAAACTCTCTAAAGATGAAAATATTATCGAGCGACCTTGTTCTCTTCACTCTCATTAAAGTATTTGAAGAAAACATCTATTGAGCGATAGTTTATCTCTTTTTCGGTCTCGTCAGACTACTTTACGAAAAAGGAATTGAGAGAGTTATCTTTTATGGGGGAGATTTAGAGCCAGTACTATTGGGGTGCCAACACTCTAAAGATCTGTAGCTCTCCTTCAAAGGGGAAGTTTGGTGTTATAACGCTCCCTAACACCTTATAGGGGAGCGCCAACACTCCTAAGGGTGATGTAGGGGAGCGCTCCCTTCTAAAACTTTAGTTTTAAAGCTTCTTTCGGGTGGGAAGAGATATCTGACTTTAGTTAACCATCCCTCTTGCTCCAAATCAAGTGTTTGAGGATTTTTAAGTGTCTCTTTAGTGTCATCATCATGGAAGTATGCTTTGTTTGATACTTGCGACACTTATGAGAAACATGTGACACTTATGAGCAGCATGCGACACTTATGAGCAACATGCGACACTTGTGAGTAACATGCGACACTTGCGACACTTTCCAAAGCGAGTAATGTTGATGTGTAACAGATTGCCCCCCAAAGTATGAAGTTAGAATATGAGAACCAATAACTGAAATGATTTGTATACTTTCAAGCAAGGGTATAGATGCAGAGAACCTGACAAAAGCTGCACACAAACATCCAACAAATATTATGACATGTTTCAAACCCAAGGCAGACATACCTATGCTTGGGTGATCAAGATTTGCAAGATATGGCCGCCATAAAATACACTGTGGATCCATAATTGTATTGATAAAAAGGTATAGGCACTGAGGATACAGTGTGGATCTATACTCTAACGACCTGAACTGATCATAGCCACGAGGAATACACAGTGGATCTACGAAATGACAAGACATAGCCACGACCAATACAAAGTGGATCTATGTAACAATATATGTGTCATTATTCAAGAGAAACTCCTACGCAACCTGGGAAAAATACATATCAAAGTGATCACTCAACCCAGGGTCTTCTTACCGATCCCGATGTAGTACGAATCTAACCATGTGAATAGATTTCTTGATGTCGAACATGGCAGAAACCACTTGATTACCGGTTAATGATGTAAACCGTTAACAAGTGTGAGGGAGATCACCATTAATGTCAATGATTCCCAAGGTACCCTAGTACATTCCAACGAATGTGAATGGATGAGCTGGAGTCGAACATCCGTGGAATCATCCGATCAGAGGTCAATGGTGTAAACCCACTGTCGGACGTGAGGAGGCTTGCCATTGAGGCATGTAGGTCCCAAAGTACTAACTGGTTTATAAGTCTAGTTCCTGGATAATGTGTTGAGTCGACAGGAATAGGCTCATCGAAGGAGGGCCTTGATGTATCCCCCATCAACGACACGAAACGAACATAGAGATGTAATTGGTATATCAAATGAACATGGACTGACACGGGTATTGAGACAAGATATTTTTGATGGCTGAATCTCGAGGCGGATAATTCCCTTGAACACTGAGGCACGACAACATAAACATGACATGGACCAAAACTTGATGATGCAGTGGATGCTGTGACTTACGTCAGGTGACCCAAAGGAGTGAAATAAACTCAAAGGATTGGATCAGTGAAGAGGTTCAATGGATTATAATGCATGCAAAAGACAAAGTGCCATGTTCAAGGGCGACTCTAAGAATCACTTGGTAATGTTCTCAAAAGACTGCTTGGCTTGCTTCTTTCAATTTCCCCCCATCCAGATAGACGAGTACCTCTTTTTAATTTAATGAGCTCGAGGAGGGTAACACATGATCGATATAACTCACCTTTGGTAAGTTCCTCTTCCTTTGTTTAATGAACTGGAAGAAGTAAGGGTTCGGTCCCGTATGGGCCTGTCGATGTTTGGTTTAGCGAGTCCAAAGACAGAAAACTCGAAGGTTTTTCATGATTATAGAGTCTGAAAAAACACTTAAAAGAGAACTCTCTCAGTTCCTTTTTTGTAAAGTAGTCTGACGAGACTGAAAAAGAGATAAACTATCGCTCAACAGATGTTTTCTTCAAATACTTTAACGAGCGTGAAGAGAACAAGGTCGCTCGGTAATATTTTCATCTTTAGAGAGTCTGAAAAGAACTTAAAGATGGCTCCAGTGTTGTCCTTTTTCGTAATGTTAGTCTCACGAGGCCGAAAAAGAGATAAATTATCATTCGAAAGACACCATTTCCAACCTTTTAACGAGTGGGAAAGGAAGCAAGATCACTCGGCAATATTTTATTGTTTAGAGATTCTGAAAAGAGCTTAAAGAAGACTCCAAGTGGTTCCTTTTTCGTGTATCCATACAGGTCCGAAAAAGAGATAAAAGTCTACCCGGATTCATTCTCATGTATTTAAGAGCACGAGAAAGAACAAAGACTAAGCTCAGTATGCCCCTAGCTTGAAAGCTAGTGGCTTAACTCCAGAATGATCAACAAAGGCTGGAGACATGCCCTCTAAGCTTCAATTCATTCACTGATTTTGATGTCGTCACCAATTTCTCGACTGGATGAGAAAAAGGAGAAGGGTGGATGAAAAGAAGGTTCAAGAGAGGCGTCTGTTTCATTTTTTAAAGAGCTTGACACAGGAAAAGAGCTATGCTCAGGGCCTCTGTTTCATTTTTTAATGAGCTTGCCACAGAGAAGAGAAACTATGCTCGTGGTTGCGTCCGGATCATGGCTTCCAAGAGGATAATGCTCTAGAAGGGTACCATGTCAATGGATAAAACATGGTCATTGCTTCCAAGAGATCTTCGCCGGATGGAAGAGAATCACTCTGGAAGGAACACATGTCGAGGGTCATTACAGGGGTAAGGAAATCAGGCTCCAATAACCCTACCGAAGAAATCACCATGTCAACTACTAGATCCAAAGCATCAGAAGTTGAAATCGTGGGAGAAAATGCCACATAATTTACATGCGACGAGGGTGATACTGTTTGCATATAAGAACCACTTAGGGAGGTAACCCAGTCAGGGCCGATGAATGAAAGTTGATCAATAGTCACAATTCTTCCATTGTGAGGAAAATATATCACACAAAAAAGAGTGGATACAATAACTTTCATGGCATAGACATAATCTTGCCCAAGGATTAAAGCAAAATCCAAGGGGTCTCAGACTACGATGACATCGATAAAGATAGTTTTCCCTCCCAATGTTATAGGAAACTGAGGAGGGATCCCTAAAGGTTAACTAGTTCTTCTTTTAAAAGCTAACAGATTCTGTGTAACTGGTGCAAGTTGCAGACAACCCGAAGCATACCAAGCAATAGAAGACAAAATACTAACGGACGCACCTTCATCTATCAGCGTTTGAGGAATGTCCCGACCACGAACCTGTACTGTAATCTGGAAAGGAATGTGAGAGGGAAGACGAGGTCCAGTTAGCACACCCCAATAAAAAAGGATGGCTTCAGTACTTGGAGGGGGTTTCAGAGGAGAAGGAGGAATGCCCCCCGGCACGGTAGAGTCTGTATTAATGAGAAAAACATGGGAAATATCGGGTTTACTCTCTAGAAGGTGAGTAGGATCAACCGATGATTGGATCGGATCAACCAATGGTGGACTTGGATAGACCACTGTAGCATTCTTTAGAGGAAGAGTGGGACTGACCGAGGAAGGGACTAGATCAGTCACTTTGACATTCCTCAATGGAGGAATGGAATCGACCGATGGAGAAACTAGATCGACCACTTTGGCACTCTTCAGAGGAAGAGTGGGACTGACCGAGGAAGAAACTGGATCAGTTACTTTAGCATTCCTCAATGGAGGAATGGGATCGATTGACAGTGAAACCGAATTGACCACTTGAGTTTCATTCTCCAAGGGAAGAATGGGGTCAACAGATGGAAATGGATCGACCGCTTTGGTGTCACTCTTTTGATGAAGAGCGGGGCTGATCGATGATGGAACTGAATCAACTACTTGGGTTTTTGATTCAATCGAGGAGGAAACTAGATTGACCACCTGATCAATCGGACTGACCGAGGATGGAATCAGATTGACCAGTCCATCAACCAACGATGGGTTGGAGGAAAGCTTACGATAACCTTATGGAAATTGAAGTTTTTCCAAAAGAGAAGAAGCCTTGTCGATGCAATGAAAAAGGTGAGAGTAATGATTACCTTTACATAACATGCAAGGGAACTTGACAATTTTCTTCTTCTTACCAACCTGAAAATCACTAGTTGACGGGGTATCATCGACATGACCGACAGAGGCTGATGATGTGGAGGACCACATTTCTAAGACCTGGGTAAGACCGAGGAAATCCCTCAGAAAGTGGTCACCCTTACAAAGGCTGCAAGGGAATTTGGGTTTTGGATTCTTCATTTTAATCTTGTTGACCTCATCAACACTCCCAATATTATTATCAGTAACTGGTTTCTTAGAGCCAACATTTGATCTCCCATAAAAGAGAACTCTCTCAGTTCATTTTTCATAAAGTAGTCTGACGAGACCAAAAAAGAGATAAACTATCGCTCAACAGACATTTTCTTCAAATACTTTAACGAGAATGAAGAGAACAAGGTCGCTCGGTAATCTTTTCATCTTTAGAGAGTTTGAAAAGAACTTAAAGATGGCTCCAGTGTTGTCCTTTTTCGTAATGTTAGTCTCGTGAGGATGAAAAAGGGATAAATTATCACTCGAAAGACGCCCTTTCCAACCTTTTAACGAGTGGGAAAGGAAGCAAGATCACTCGACAATATTTTCATGTTTAGAGAGTCTAAAAAGAGCTTAAAGAAGACTCCAGGGGGTTCCTTTTTCATGTATCCAAACAGGTCCAAAAAAGAGATAAAAATCTACCCAGATACATTCTCATGTATTTATGAGCACAAGAAAGAACAAAGACTAAGCTCAGTATGCCCCCAGCTTGAAATCTAGTGGCTTAACTCCAGAATGATCAACAAAGGCTGGAGACATGCCCTCCAAGCTTCAATTCATTCACTGATTTTGATGTCATCACCAATTTCTCGACTGGATGAGAAAAAGGAGAAGGGTGGATGAAAAATATCCCTGCAGATAGGTAGATCTCCTATTGAGAGATAGACTCTTAACTCTTAAGACAGAAGACCCTTAACGTGGACACTGACTTCCTTTCAGATCTATACAAACTAATGCATGAGGAGGAAGGAGGAAAGGAGAACCTTTTATCGACATTTGTCCCTGCACACTCCGAGTTGAACTCCAATCTTTTGCTCCTCGATGAGCCCTGCAGACAAACAAAATTACAACCACTTCCTACTCTATTGATATTAGCTTTAAATAGATCTTACTATCATAGACAAGTACATGTGAAATTAAACACAAACTAGAAAGAAACAGGCCAAGCGTGTCATATTAATGAGAACAATGACAGAAGTAGCTTACAACCGTAGATGCGAATGCGACAGCTTCGTCAAGTCCCCTTTGTCTAACCCTTGCTCAAAATATCCACGATCCAGATGACAACAACTTCACTGATTACTTTCCCCCATTTCACTGTGTGTTTCCTATGAGATCATAGGTTTCATGCTTCCAATTCTTCCTCCTTTCCACCATGATAGAGCCTGTTTATATAGGTTTAGAGAGGCTTAACCTCTTGAGGTATCTTTAGGGTAAGTTGAGGATTTACCTCCTTGAACCAAGGATCTTCTCCTAAGATCATGACTGAACCAGGAATTCGAATGCCACTGCCTTCCAAGATTGAAAGATCCTCCCCTTATTCTCCTCAATTGATCAACTACTGCCCAGATTAGACAACACTTCCTCAAAAGGGGCATCAGGGCGCTATAGCGCTCCCTAGTAGGCTCAAGGGGGGTGACAACACTCTAAAGATATGTAGTACTCCTTCAGAGGGGCAGTTTGGTGTTATAGCACTCCCTAACACCTTATAGGGGAGCGCCAATGCTCCTAAGGGTGATGTAGGGGAGCGCTCCCTTCTAAAACTTTAGTTTGAAAGCTTGTTTCAGGTGGGAAGAGATATCTGACTTCAGTTAACCATCCCTCTTCCTCCAAATCAAGTGTTTGAGGCTTTTTAAGTGTCTCTTTTGTGTCGTCATCATGGCAGTATGCTTTGTTTGATACTTGCGACACTTATGAGCAACATGCGAAACTTGCCAAAGCGAGTAATGTTGATGTGTAACAAGGGTATTGATAATCATCTCCATGTCTAACTTTCTGAGAAAAATTATTTTCTGAGAGGTAAGATAGAATGCCTCTTTGACCTCTCATGTGCTTGGAAGCACCACTATCAATGAGCCAAGTGTCCTCACCAGGTGATACTGATCCTGAGAGGGCATAGATTAAGATATAGTCTTCAATTCGTTCTTTTATCATCTTTGTGGGTGGATCTTCATGGTACCTCTTGTTTTTTCTTCTTGTATTCTTCTCGTTTAATGTTTCTCAATGTGTCACATCCTCTCACAATCGTAACCTTGGTAGGATGAGAAATATTTTTATCTTCTTTTTCCTTTCCGAAACTTATGGAATCTCCTTGGTTGAGATTCTTTATGTATGGATTTTTTTTGGGGGTGAGACTCCTTATGAGTTTCTTTCTGGAAGTAAGACTTCTTTCTTCCTCCTTTAGTGTGAGTAGCTAGGGCTTGATATTCATCTCTTGATAGCAAAGCTTCTCAGTTATCTACTCTTGATTCTTCTTGAATGCATTCTTCCCAAAGACTATCAAATTGTAGTTTCTCCTTTCTGGCACAAATAGTTTGGATGAATGCATCCCAAGGTCTTGTGAGACCATTAAGGGTCGTCATTATGAGTTCATATTCGTCTATAGTATCTCCAATTGCTTTTAGTTTTTCTATGAATTGTGATATTCTGGAGAAATATTCCTGGATCGTTTCTCCTTTCTGCATCCTTGTATCCTTGAGTTGAGTTCTTAGATTCATATTCCGATTTATGTTATTTCCTTCATATAATCTGGTTAGGGCATCAAACATTTCTTTTGGATTCTTCTTTGAAGACACTTGAGGAATCAAGTGGTCTTTGATAGAAACCCCAATGATTCTTTTGGCCCTAATTGTGTCCTTTTGGTGTTTTACTTTATCTACAGCATCGACGGGTTCTGGTACATCTTATTTAATGAATATTGCTAGGTCATTCTCTTCAAGAATGAGTCCAATCATATACTTCTAGGCATGAAAGTTTTCCACACCTTCTAGCTTGTCAATAAGCTTAGTGCTTGCAGACATCTTTTACCTGGAGCTAGGAAAATGACCAAAAAATGAAAATGCTCAGAATTGATTTTTGAACTTCCCAGGAGGTGCGCTTGGCTGAGGCAAGTATCCTGGTGTGGTTAGATTCTAGAAAATCCAAATTTTTCCCCTTCAAACTTGACCAAACGGATTTATGGATTGGTGCTTCTGGTTTTCTGGTACTTTTGGTTTCCTGGTACTTCTGGTTTTTTAGTACTTCTAGTACTGGTGAAAACTAGGGTTTCACTTTATGGGAGATCTAACCATTGAAAAGGTGTGTTGAAGGTGCCAAAGCGTTCCTTGAGGTAGGGCACACCTTTCTAGATGGGTCTTGAAATGAAATTCCTCTTCAATGAAAAACCCTAATTTTCATGTACGACAACAATGACGTTTTTCTTCTTCTTGTGAAATATGCTCTCTTCATCTTAGCTCTAAAACCATGTTAGAGTTTAAGCTATTATTATGTTTCTTTTTAATTTACTAGATAACCATAGCATAGATAGAATCACTGAGAGAAACACAATTACAAGAGACACATCATTTATCTTGGGAAACCCTCATGGGGGAGAAAACCCAACAAAAACTTCCCTAATATAGATAGTCAATACAATTCCAGGAGAATAAACCAAACAATACAGAAATTCCTCTCCCAAGTAATCCGCCTCTCTCTCTTCCTTCTTCTCCAACTGCAGATCCAAACTTGCACTCTGGATGATCAAGTGAGTGAGTGAACAAATGAGGCACCAACACCATTTATTTATACAATCTGGCAGGTGTTGAAACTAAGTGTCTTTTCATTGGCAGGGCTGACTTCTCTTTTTGGGTGGTTAGAACCACTTTAATTTATTCTAGGGGTCGACTTCTCATTTTGCATATTACAATTAGGGTTTGACCAATCCACAAAAGGGGATTTGGTCATTTACAATGCCCGACATGATCAATCTACAAAAGGGGATTGATCTAATGAATAATACATCAATAATAAATATAATACTCTTTGCAGTTACAATATTTTGACATTATGAACCGTCGGATCACTCTATGTCAGGAACATATCGTGAACGTCAGATTTCCTAACTACAAATGCATACTAATGCATACTAAAGAAACACACTTTTACCTAACGACACATTATACCAAGTAGATATTAACTAACTCCTAAGTATCTAAATATCCTAAAAAAGGATACAACCCCCTTTCCTTAACTTTAGGGTTTCTTGCACTTTCTTGTTACAACCACTTTACCCTTTAATTAATGATTTGTAATTGTTTAGAGGCTTCTTAAGCAATATTTGGGGCTTCCAACTTCAAGATGGCATAACTCCTCAACCGTGAGGAACCACGTGATGTACCACCTACTATTGGAAATAACACGACAACGAATATCCATGTATTAGTGTGTTACCTACATTTACATTGTCCTTCATGTCCTTATTCCTCAAACAACTTCAGACTTCATAACCACACCTTTGGGGCTTCTCAATCATTTAACCACTTATCCATCTTTCCAAGGATTCTTCTAGGGTTGACTAGGGTTGACATCAATGCTTCTAGAGTTCATGTAGAGTTGACATCAATGACAACTAACTTTCCAACATGACATTAAAGATTTCATTGCAATACCGACGCCAACATATGTTGTAAGAGCGATGAAGGTGCCCCAATCAACTCATCTCAAATCCATCACGTTTTTGTCGCTAATATGTCATATGATCGATGCATTTCCCTCATACGAATGACCAAGTAGCGACAAATGTTTCTTGGTATTTTGTCACAATCACATCATGTTGTCGTTGTTAGTACGTCAGATTCTCGAAACCATCTCGTCGTACGATTGACCAAGTAGCGATGAATTGCTCGTAGTAGTTCATCACAACTACATCACATGGTCGTTGATAGAGTGATGAAGATGCATAAAAAACTTGACGTATCTTCCACAAAATATTAGCATGATGTCGTCAAAATATTGACAGTATACCGACGAATATGTTGTATGTTCGATGTTTTTTGGGTGAGGAGGAAAAATATACTCTAGTTGACCCATCAACAAACGAGGTCGTCGATGGTCCGATGAAGGGGTATAATTTATTAAAAAAGATATATTGGTTCTTTTGATGTATCGGTTACCTAGATAGTTCATAATTATTGACTGAGATTGCATTGGACATCTATGTCCATAGTTCACAACAATAGCTCCATCATAAATATGGTCCTTTCTTGACCAATCAAGCTCCATAGGATTCTATAAAAAATTAAAATGCACAAGACTAGTAAGCCAAAATGAATACATAATATGCCTTATTGATTGTGGTTTAGTACAACATCCAACCATTTTTCTACATCTAATGAGAACTTAACCAATCCCATGTAGTTAAAGCAAGAAATTGGCCTCCATTGGGATAATTGAATCATCAATCACGTTTAATAAGCTGGAATTCCATTTTATTATAGTATTTTTCCTAAAAACATTGATTGCAATAGTCCTAATGTGCCATGTAGAATAAAAAAATGAAAAAATATATGTGATAAGTACATAACCTATTGTAATTGGAAGTTGGAAGCACATCAAAAAAGGAGAAGTGAAAAATACAAATGATACATAACATACTTTCTGATAAATAGGAGATCGAAATTGGAAGTCCACAAAAAAATGAAGACCACAAGTTCCCTCGATCGAACCATCAATGAATTCCTATATGTTTATCAAGTAATAAAAAAGACTTATTTTTGACACAATACTATGCAAATGACAACAATACAAAATGAGCAAACCACTCTGCAAATATATGCAAAATTATAAACAAAAATAAAATCCTTTAAAAGTTTTAATGTAGGCTAGATGGAGGAATCCCAAACCATGTTCTCAATCTGTTTCCATTTTGTTATGACCCAAGGGAAGCATATATGGGGCTAAATGTATATGATATGACCCTAAGGGGGGGCATGTATGGGCCTAAATGTACATATAATGTGTGTGTGTGTGTGTGTGTGTGTATTCATTATTGTGAGAGATTTGAATTGTGAAGTATGAAAGGTATTATGTTATTTGAAGGGAGTTTCCCTATTCTTTAATGAGTTATTGTGTAACTTATCTATCTTGGAGTTGTTCTCCACGCTCACATTTTGTACATGGTGTGTACTTCTATTCTATTATGATAATTTAAGCATTTGGATCATTACATGATGGGATTTTAGAGAAGGGGAAAATTCTAATGATGCTCCCCTATCCAAGAGAATTATTCTACATACAAAGGAAGCAATAAAACCTCTATGTGGGTATATGGAACTAGTTTTCTGAGCTAGTCGCAGAGCATTGATCATTGATATGGAAAAAATATTTGATCATGTTTATTCCCAAACATTGAGACGTTGAGAAAATAACCCAATGTAGGCCTATAACATTTCTCAATGTTTCATAAAAAATCAATTGATAAGAACATATTGGGGAGACAGATAATTGGAAGGTGGATCCTTTCTCATAGTGCAAAGAGACTTCCTAAAGAACTCTTGTAATAGGCACATGTTTTCCATGTTAATCTCCACCTTATGAATTCACACTATATTCTACAAATAACAAAGCTAAGCTTCATGATAATTGTATGTGAGACAAAACCATCAAATGGGTGCTATGCTCTTAATAATGGATCTACTGATTGTAAACATGGAAGTTGTATAGAGTTCAATATCTCTTACTTATCACTCATATTATATGTAATCTTCATCCTAGCTCATACAAAGGAAATTTGATGTCTATGTGTTTTGTACATAAATTAATTGAAAAAAACTTGTTTATGTATATATTTGGAAGAATCCTCATCATTGAGTTTAATGTAACTAACTAATACATGTAATAAATACTACACAATGTAACTATCCAATGACGCAAGAGAAGTAAATGATTTGTACCTTTTTGGAAATGTGTTTTGGATCATGGAGGTGACCACCCTTCAAACTTGTATTTGTCAAAGACAATAATAGGTTAAATGATTGAATGATAAGTAAACATTAATGAGCTTGCATTTGAAAAAGAGAATTAAACATTATATGAATAAATAATAATTAAACATGTACCATGCTATAGAAATACTAAAGGGGATACCTCATGAATGAGCTCCTCATGGTTTTGAGAATAATTTCTTCTCTATTAAAAAGGACCAACCATGTGAAGGTGGAAGCGCGTTTGGATCCTCCCCACCCACACCTCACTCTCAATTCCACATACCCAATCATGCATAACAAGTAGAAAAACAAGAATTAAAGGTAAATGAAAGAAAGAAGGTACATGCATACAAAACATATAAGGTCCACGCACAACTAGAAAAACAAAAAATAGTACAATCAATAATTTATATTAATAAAATTTGCATGATGATATGCATAATATGAATAAAGTATTTGGTACTTACAATTCAAACTTTTAATATCAAGTAACCACCTTGGTAAAGTTTGTGTTGCTCATGTTTTTCTAGTTTTGTCTTGGTTGCTTTTGATGTGTCTAGTACATATAATTTGAAATATGTTATACCATACTTGAAAATTTTTGTAGGCTCCTAGACAAGTAAAAAACAACCAAGGAAAGACTAGAAAAAATGAAGGTTCTTTGTCATCATCATCGTGTTCTATATCTTGCTTTGAAATTTTCATCCTTTCTTTGCCCTCCTCTGTAAGTGGCTTAGACCCAGACCATGTAGTTAGAAAAATGAGAGAATTAGTACTAGACAATGAATTGTACCTTGTCGGAAATGTGTTGTGGATCATGGAGGTGACCGCCCTTCAGACCTGCATTTCTCAAAGACAATAATAGTTTAAATGACTAAATAATAATTAAACATCTATGAGCTTGCATTTGACAAAGAGAATTAAACGTTATATGACCGAATAATAATTAAACATGTATGATTCTCTAGAAATACTAAAGGGGAATACCTCATTATGACATCCTCATGGTTTCGAGAATAATTTATTATCTACTAAACAAGACCAACCATGTAAAGGTGGAAGCTCGTTTGGCCCCTCCTCCCCACATCACTCTCAATTTCCCATACCCAATCATGCATAACAAGTAGCAAAAAAAGAATTAAAGGTAAATGAGATAAAGAAGGTACATGCATACAAAACATATAATATCCAAGCACATCAAGCAAACCAAAAAATTGTATTGTCAATAATTTATATTAATAAAATTTGTCCTGAAAATATGTACAATCACTTCTTTTTTTGTTTCTTCTTTTTGATATAACTCACGAGTGTATCATCTTTATGTTCGTATCGATCCTAGCCTTCAACTATTGGGTACTGTTATGCTGCTAGAAGGTGATGGGTCATATCAAACATTATACTACTTATAGTAGCAGGACATTAGGGATACTTTTAAGAATGAAAATTTATATTAAAATGTAGAAACCCAGGCTAATCTTACTAGTCCTTAATATGAGAAATGTGAAATGTTTGGCGATACGTTTGAAAAAATATTCAAATTTCGAAGGATTTTATATAGTTTCTATAAAATTTTGGCGATTTTTAATGTAAAATAATTTTATTCTATGGAATTTAGGTGAACTGTTTTTAGAAAAAATGGAAATTGACGAATCCTTTTTGGGGAAAAACCATGAAAAATTAGCCTAGTTGCAAAATTTATCCCTTAAAATCATCTATGCACAACATGGACGTTGATGCACTACAGGGGCATCCCTAGAATTAAAAAAATCTTTAAAAGGACATGGTTAGTTATTATTCGTAGCAGTGTTTCATTAGTACAATTATCATTACTATGTTTTTTACCTTGAGGAGTAGTGGACACCATTAGCTGGATTGCCATCGGTTCCTCTCCTCTCCAAGCAAACTCATCTATATGCTTTTCCATTGAAAAAAAAAATTATAAGTACACCATCCGAGGGAAATATTTGTAATCGACATATTATACATTTTATTTTAAATACACACATACTGTTGTAGGGGCTAGTCAACTAGATCCGACAGTCGACTTACAATCTATCGGTCGTCCGACGTAGTTAGAAGTAGAAGTTGGTCGGGGTCTCTGTTAACCGATCGACCAAGGCAGTTAAGCAGTTACAACATCCTGATAGAGGAATAAATAGATAAGCACATTGTTGAGGAAACGATATGAAATGATCTTACTCAAGCATTTTCAGATCTTTCTTGGCTAAAGAAAGATATACAGGAATATCACCCTATGTTTATAGCCATCAAAATTTGTATCCTAATTCACAAGTATTGATTACAAGTGCTTAGGATGGTTTTTTTATAAATGAAATCTTGTTGAAAAATTCATTATTTATGTAATTTTCTGAATATAACAGATGCTGAAATAAATATAGAGACAGAAGTAAAGACAACAAGTCAATAATCAAAACAGATGAGACATAAAGCAATCGTTTATTTCATTCCAAGTCATAAAAAAAATTGTTCTCTTTACAAAATTCCCTGAGGAAGTTTTGGACCAAAGTCAAACTTAGATGTCCCTGATGAGTCATACAAAAGGACTTCTGACAGAAAGTAAAAAAACTAAACTTTAAAAGTTGGATCAAATTGCCACAGATTGCTGCCCACTCGACTCTGCACAATAGCCTTTATCAGTCATGAAATTTAATTTACAAATAGACAAGTCTACACAGACTATCAAAGATAGATCAACACCTCTGAAAAATAAGTGTCTGAATGATGTAATTCATCCCTGAATCTTGTTATCTACAATAAGAGCCTGCTATCATAAAAGAGAATTAGGCTTCTAATGAATTAAAGAATGAATGAAAACTGAATTATCTCAACAAAACTCAAAAAAAAAACCTTAGTATGCTTTTGCTTCTATTGTCTTATTGTTCCTCCTTTTCATTTTTCCTTTAAGCAATTTAGAATTAGTTGAAGTAGTTGAACTACTTCTATAGTTAAAACTAAAACTCAACCAACTTTTTAGTTAAGGGGGAAAATTAATAAAATCATAATAAGGGTTTTTAATAAATAATAACTAGTAGGTGGAACCCCTTGTGACTCCCTTTAGTTCTTTAACAATCATAACAAAACTAGTTAATGAAGAAATGAAGCATAAAAATATTAAGACAAGAAGATTGGCGGAAAAGGCCTCAAGCCTACATTCTCAACTTATTATTCCTCTTAATGATACAAATATATAATAAAATAATGAAACCACCTCAATTGTTCTCACATCGACAC
>ML798118.1:119099-172466 GCA_009831015.1 Picea engelmannii
TAACATATTTAGATATGTCAAAACCTCATAAGCCAACTTCCAAATCATCCAAAAACAACTTCTTTAATTCTGCCCAATCTGTAAACCTAGCTCATATCAAGAGTATGATTGTTTCAATATACAGTTCATTAATCCAAAACAATCTGTTTAGGTTTGCCAAAATGCCAAAACCCAACTCAAATCAGGATTGACTACTTCAAATACCTTCTGAATCAACCAATACAGAAACAATCCACTTAGGCCTTCTAAAATTCCAAATGCCACTGAATCAATCCAAAAAAACCTACTCAGCTCTCCAAACACTCGGGATTAATTGAACACCAACACCCAGTGTTACCCTTCAGTTTCAACAATGTACTTGAGTCACCCAATAACAGATTTCTCAGGTATTGGGTTCAATGCTCCACACCACCCACAACACAGATCATACTCGTTGAAGCCTTCAATTTGCAGTCCCCACAAAACCCTGACACCCACTTCAAATTTTCAGATTTTATAGATACCTACTTCAAAAGTTTGGTTTTAATGGATTTGACCAATCAAAACTCTCATACCCAATTCAAATTGACTTCAAACTGTTGGCTTTACGGCTTGAGGAGAATGAAATTCTAGATTATTTTGTAAATTTCAATGTGGGTAGGTAGTTGGTGATGGAAAGTATATGAACAATAAAAAAAATTTCAGACCAGCTTGCCAAACGGAGTGTAGACCAAGTAATACAGAACAAAATCATAAAAGTAAATGCAGGAATAAATTGTCAGCTCAGGTGAGCCCACTCAGATGATAACGATATTCACATTTTTCGTGTCTAGGTATACTCCATTAAACAAAACCCTTGGCCGGGGCTGATTGGCACCTTAGCATTGACTAATTGGCACCGGGGCTAATTGGCACCTTAGCATGGATCTGGATGATATTTAAGATGGAAATCAATATTCCCAATTGTGTGTAGTAGCTACAGGATGGATAGATCGCCTGTACCTCTGTGTACAATGTACATCCAGAACCGTAGGATATCGATTGTGCCAAAATAATGAGACTTTCCCCTTACGGACGAAATCTCTTATACTCTGCACCTGTAACAATGGAAAATACACACAACCCCTTACCAAATTCAACCACAGAGTTAAATTGTGAACAAATCTGAGTTAAATCTTTCTCACTGGAATTTTTTTAAAAACATTTGTGTGCGTAATGGTTAGAATGAGCCTAACTCTACGTAAAAAAGAAACCCTAATGCAACTGTAAGCTCGAATAAAAGATCTAGATGACAGATCCAATAAAACGCCTCTGTGTACACAATCGATAAGACTACAATGAATAGGGTATCGAGGAAGATGCCATCACCTCAACTCATTTGCACAAAATGATTAATACCAATTCACATCGCTACCAGAATTTTCATGAGCACACAGTCTAAACGTTATCTCCCAACTATCAAACCTGATGAAGGGACAAGCTCCAACACCTTACGCAGCTACCTCATAGCACCTTATGCAGCATTTTTGATCTGGCAACGTTTTTTGTGTCTACATATCCATTTTTTTTGGATCTATAATCTCGAATAGATACAACCTTAGAGCGACTCGAACCTCCTTCCATTCCTCCATAACTCGAGCTGTTTCCTCATCCAGTTTCTCTTCGGCGTCTTCCTCGTTTTCTCCTCGCTCCCAGTCAGTTGCAACTCTCTTAGGATTTCCAAGCGGTTTCCAGGCAAATGTAGATTATCAATGATCTGACAGATAGGTATCCACCAACAAATGTAGCACACATTGATTTCTCCAAGCAAATCTGGGCAACCTCTTCTACAGCGATTCCAAACAAAACAAACGGAAAACACAAAATTCTCACACACCTAAGATAATTTATATGCATAGATTTAACATTGCAGACTAAGCATGATCACAAACCCTCTCGTGAGAGAGTCAGGGCTGAGCCTGCTCTGATACCAATTGAAGAAATGAAGCATAAAAATATTAAGACAAGAAGATTGGCGGAAAAGGCCTCAAGCCTACATTCTCAACTTATTATTCCTCTTAATGATACAAATATATAATAAAATAATGAAACCACCTCAATTGTTCTCACATCGACACCTCATCAGGAGATAAGGTCAAATGAGGAAGTATAGGAATCTAGAAACACACTTAGGATAACAACTATATCCTAGTATGTAAAATATTAAAAGTGATATACTTAGACTTAATGATTGTATATTTCAAAGAGGCTAACAGTTAATCAAACAAAACATCCCTCCTTGTGACTCTCATCATCACTTTCATATTTTGACAATTTATATCAATGATAATTGAAATTATTTCCAAAAATATATTACCATATATCCAAAAAATAATGTGCTGTCCAAATTTCAGAAGTCAACTGTTCTCGACAATCAATAAATAAAAACACTTAAAATCCATATTTGTCACTCTGGGAGGCAATCTTTCCCTTGTTTCTATTTTCACCCTTTGATCTTTCTGAATTTTAATTAGGCCGTGTGCATCTTTTAGGCCTAATCTCACTAATCACATGAGAGCAATCATCTCTCAAATGCATGTGGGAGGACACGGATTTGGCAGATTCATTTGAGGGTGAGGAAGGGGCAACAATGACTTTTCCTTTCTCAGGGGCATGGTGGGCCTCGGTCTTTAACCTTTTTCTTGCATGGGAAGACTGTACTAGTGAGTGGACAGGGGCAGCTTGGGAAATTTGATTAACAAGTGGAGGAACATGTAGAGATAAGTTGGGCCTGCCACGATGTTGGGAGACTGTTGGGTGGACAATCTCTTTCCATCCATCGTTTCCAGGGACTTCAGGTTGCAGTGAGACATGAGGAGGCATGGAGATACCAAGGAACTATGGGGCTTGGAAGGGAGGTATTTCAAGCCTAGGTTGGACCACTCCTTTCCCAATCCAGTTAAAAAATCCATCTTGAAATAGCTGGCCTAACTCTTGTGAGTATGCATCAAAGTGTATAGAGAACCTTGGCCTTCTGTTGACGGGACAAATTGACCATCCATCAACTGGGAGAGTGGAACCGGTCCGGGGTTGTCTAATAACCCAAGCCGTTTGGAATGAACCACCCTGACGGGTTTAGCGGCTCCATTGGCCGATCTAAGGTCCTAAGAAAAAAAAAAGAAAACTACTCTAAACTAACTAATCTAACAAAAATAACTATTAAAACAACTAAACTAATCTAACTAAAAAGAAATAAAACAAATTAATAAACTAATCTAACTATTCTATATATATATATATATACAATCTACTATCTAATACTATACTAACTCTAAGAAATCAAACATCTAACTACTAACGGAAATAAATCTTATTCACAAAATGTACAATATTAACAATTTACAGATTTGAATGAAAACCTAAAAACTCATTTGTATTCTTCCCTAAGACAGAGAGAGATATTTTTTGTTGATTTTATAATTTTATGAACAAGAAATAAAACAAAAACTAACTAAACTAAACAACTAAAATACTAATTCTAACTACAAATCTAACTAAACTACTTAATTATACTGACAAATTAACCAACAAATAAATAACAAACTGACCTGGAGAAACGTTCCAGGTTTGTCCTATATGTAATGATTTTCTTAGCTGATCGGAGGGAGGAAACCCGTACCAAATTATCCAGGAGCTTCTCGTAAACGATAAGCTGCAGTGCTCTTCAAATATGATTACAGGACAAACAAGACAAAAAAATTACAACAACCATGTGATTTATAAACCTTCACAGTTAGATAAACCCATATGCAAAGATCTATATGTAACGATTCAATTAAGGAAGAAGAGAAATCTGTGATTCATTAACTGAAACAAAGTAATTGCTGTATATATATATTTTTTAATAACGAAAGAGATCATATTATGGATAGCACATTAATCAAATCATATCACCTTGCAACAGATTATGTTAGCTAAAGTAGTCTATAATGAGTTGCAAACTGACATGCATAAAACATGAAACAAAAGATTGATATATTGAAAGTGAAAGCTGTAGCAATAATATCAACTCTCATCCCAGTTTGTATTAGAAATCCATAGCCTGGTTCTTCCACAAGTGAGGATGAACCTTATTACAAAAAATAATAAGTATTTAAAGACCTTCCACAGGGTAAAACATCCATGTGGAGGTTATCAAAATTGTTTACAGAAAATCTGGGACATATCCCAAGTCTGATTAAACTAGGAACCTAAAATAAAAACTAAATCACACAAAGATCCCCTAGACTGTCCAGCATGCCCAAATTCAATTCGGATGTACCTAAAAGGAGTCAGAAATGGACAAGTTAGGAGGGTATTTTGTTAATGAAAATGATAAAAATCTAATTCTAAAGACTAGCTACAAAATCTTGCGATTCTATAGCTGGTCTAAATCAGACACAGAATCAACATTAAAATCAATTCAAATCTTTGAAAATACATTCAAATTATCAAAAGATATTTTATTGCTAAAAAGCCTCATTCAAGTCAACACTTGTATGTAAATTGAACACACTAAATCATATTCAACCCACTGATAACATAGATGGGTACGCTTTGTTCAATTCGTTGCCAATTCAGGTATACAAAATCGTATCGAATAGTAATGAAACCGTTTCATATCAAATTGAAATCGATACAGTTAAACAAATCATAGGCAATTGTTTATGCTGCCTTATCAATAGGAAACACGACCGAATCCATACGAAAACAACGAGATCATTTTCAAATTGATATAGCTGTATTAACATTAACCAATGATCCATGTCATAGCGAATCAAATCAAAATTGGTGTGTAAATTAACTCAAATGAAATCATAACATGATCAATCAGTTGATAACAGGGTGTGTAAGAGTTGTCCAATCGTTTGTCATTGCTAATTGGGGCAGACAAAATCGATTGATATTCAACAAAGATATTACCAGAATTCATTTCAAATCGAACTATTAACCGAATTTGACAGGGATAACATATGTCGATCTGAGTTTAACCAACTTGTTTGGAAAATTAAAACCAGACAGAGCATTATCAAGTTTATTTTTAATACGAATCCAACTCATAAAACCATCGTACTAACTAAAGATACGCAACAATCAATCAAGACAAGAGAAAATCGGACAGTTGGAATTTAACATGGTCGTTGTGAATCAAAACAGTTCCATAATTCGGGCGTGGATATATTTTGCACAGGCTTAAATGAGAATATCGTTTCCATACGAAACATAGTCGTTCTTTCCAAATCTGAGTCGATCAGAGTTGTATTCCTGATTTAGAAAATTACAAACTCAGGAAGTCATTCCAAAATCACAGCATACAAACTAAATCAAAGCCGATATAATCCAACCATAACGAAATCATACGAAATCAAAACATGATCGTGCTCTAGTTTAAGCATAAGAATCTCCTATACAGGTCAGATATAAACACAATCCAATCGAAAGAAAACCATTTATTTCGTTAACTCATACCAACAGTCAAACGAAACAAAACAAATGAAAACCAAACTATTGCTAAACTGGGCACGACCAAATCATTTAACCAAATCATAGCCTCATTTAATTTTAGCAAATGAGAATAATGTACAGGATGAACAACATAACCGTTTTCGATATGGCTATAACAGAGTCATTTCAAACAATAGACGGAGCTATTTGAAAACCAAACTCAAATCATTATATTAAACCTAGCAATTCACAAAACGAAAATGATATCGAAATTCATACCTGGATGACGAGTAGACAGCTTGATCATGACATTTTGGAATTGACGACGGCTGTAGCCGATTGGACATTCCTAAAAACGATGGAAATAGTGGTTTTCTGCTTCCTATCATTTGCTTGAATCTTGTCCCTTTGGCTTGTAAATACTGTAACTTGGTTTTCCAACGCTTTGATTTTTGATTGAAGTAAGGGAACGTCTATATAGTATCATTCCAACCACACATCACATTGGTCACATGACGACTGCCCGGGCTTCGAAAATGAAGGTGAGGGTTTGGTTAAATTTATGAGGGTTTCGTTAGGAAGCTTGATCCTAGGGTAGCTAGGATTGTTCCGTAGGCACGGGGGCAAATTAGAAACGAAATCATAGGGTGGATCGGAGCATAAACCTTGAGAGTAAGGATACTCACTAGCTAGGAAGCGTTCTATGTCAGAGTCCGAGTCTTCACTGAGGACTATGGGCTTCTTCTCAACACTAGGTTTAGGTTTATTCCTAGCCATTCTTGAGATAAGCCGAGCATTCTTTTTACCTTTTCCATCAACAGTAGGGTTTCCCTTGACCTTTTCGCTCACAGGCTTTTTTATAGCCTCAACCTTCTCAGTTATAACATCGGGTAAGTCAATATTAGGGTTGGATGAGGGTTTAGGAGAGGGCAGTAGGACATGGAAGGGCACGGGTGTCCCGACCTTGGATTCACTAACCACAGGCTTGTCAACTTGGACAGGCTCTACCTCATCAAAACCATTCTGAGAGATAAAAGCTTGCCAGCTATCATCGTGGAGATTTAAGTGATGAACAACGATGAGTTTGATTAGGCCGTGGTGGAGCAAGCTACTATCGACCTTTTCTCTTTTAAACCTTTTAGCCATTTTATAAAGACTTCGCTGGAAATAAAAAGGCATATTCAATGGATACCCCATAAAATTCATTAGCAGTCGAAGGTGATAAAGAAAAACCAGTCCATATCGACCCTCATAGGTCACAAATTGTTTAACCACCATCAAAATATCATGCCACCGTGGTTTAAGCATGGAAATTGGCATACCTCTGTCACAGAATGTGACTTTCCGTGAGACAAACAGTAACGGCCATGGAACCTCTTCCACTTTAGAGTTTTTGAACCATCGCTGGCCCGTGGCTGCTAACCTGGTGGCAGAGCTAATGAACTCCTCATTGATTTCTAGCTGAATGTCACCCACTTTGGCTCTACAGCCATCAAAAGCTAGGGTGAACTGTTGTGCAACATAAAGATTAAAACCCTCAAACCGCTGCACGAACTTAAGCCAACCGCTATCCTCTAAGTCTTTCCATTCATTATCAAACAATAGTAAGGCTTGGCTACCGTTCAGCTCAATTCACACCACTAGTGCCATGGAAGAGCACACGGTAAACGAGCCAGGGTTTGAATGCAATATACACAGGAACAAAACGCCTGAAGGCTTAGCCGAGCTAACAGAGGTGAAACAGGGATAGGATCAACATTAATGACATCGTGCGAAGGTGGTGGAGCTATTTGCTGGCCATGCAGAATAGTCATTACCAAGGTACAACCGCCGACGTTTTCAACTATACAAATCACAATGCACATGTGTTATAACTATGCCATTTTCAATCAATTAATTGAAACCTTTGGTAAGTGGATATACCATGCGCACAAGCCATAGCTATAGTCTCAAAACCAAACAAATAAATCAAAATCAATACCAAGTGTTTAACCATGCGACATGCGATTCACACCAAGGGCTTAAACCATAATACCAATGCTTCTTCATATAATCAACATGCCAATGGTTTTGAAAACACGAACATAGGTGTCATATTAAAAGATATATATCAAGGATTTAACCATAACACCTGTGTATTTTTATGAAACCAATGGTCAAGTAGATCAAATTAAAGAACATATAAATCCAATTACCAATGCAACACAACCTCAATTACTCATGAAACAAAAATACATAATCAATCAAAGAATGTCCAATGGGCATAACGACAGTTCAATAATGATTAATGCGACTTCGAAAGACCAAGTTTTCACACTTACAGTCGTGAAAACAAAAATGAAGGTAAGTGTGCAAATATCGCAAAAATAAAAGCGTCGTTTATTTGAGAATTGCGATGAAAAATTAATGTTTTCAAAACATTGGTGTAGGCAGCTTATAAGACAGTAAAAAAATGTGAATTGGCTGCCAACACCTTCTAGGGCCCCTTTTCCAATTTCATGTTCCTCGGTTACCCCGACTATGGCTACCTCTGCTGAAAAATCTCATTCCTGTATGTATTATTGATTAACAAATAGTTTCCTCAACAACCATACATGACAACTCTTTTAAATATGAAATAAAATTTGGCTCAATAACATATTAGACTCATGCAATCCAATCCATACAAATCGTT
This sequence comes from Picea engelmannii, assembly GCA_009831015.1. Taxonomy (NCBI): domain Eukaryota; kingdom Viridiplantae; phylum Streptophyta; class Pinopsida; order Pinales; family Pinaceae; genus Picea; species Picea engelmannii. The sequence goes on from ML798118.1 coordinate 127,216, forward strand.
TAATAGTTGTCAATGAGCAGGGGGTGAACAAGGGTTCTGGGATATGTGAGGGGTTGTATTAAGAGAAAAATGTTTAAAATGAGGGGGAAAAGATCATGATTATTATTGATAACATCAAACAATCAACTGTGTCGTAAATCAAAAGAATATATCACTGTAATTCATCCCTGTGATCCTTTAACTGTCATAATACATAATTTATCTTAACTACAATTAAATTTTAGGAACGGGGAGTGGATAGTGAATATGGAAAGGCGAGGGGATTGTAATGTGCGAAAAGTGAAATAATGGTAGGGAAAAGAACGAATATTGTTCGTAAAATTAATTAAGTAATTCACAAAACAGTTCTGTATTCAATGCAAACGATCCAATACCAATTAAACAATTAATGTGTGTTAAACTTGTTCATTGTACCACATCCAATTTCTTTAAAAGTTTTCAATTAATACAGTGTATAATCATACTCAGAATCATCATGCCTTTCACCCATCTTGTTAAAATAATATTGTCTCTTTTCATTTCCTTCCCTTTTATATTTAAAACGAAATTCCAAGGAACACACAGTCATATTGCTTCAACTATGTTCAACATATAAAAATATCAACCACTGCCCATAATTCGTAAATACCCAAATCAAATATAGACACAGGTCTTTCCTGAGTTGATCCGACTCTTTTAAAACATGCCCGATTCCATTCCTTTGACAATATTAATAATTAAATTTGCAATGAAACCATACTAAAAAACCCCATGCTTCATATCTGATGGTGCAATAAAAGAAAACAATGCACGATGTCTCCATAACCATACATAGTAAACATCGAAGTCTCGGTCATCAATTTTCCAATTTGTAATGATCCCGATCGGGACAAATTAAACACACAACAACCACCAACTTCAATTGATACCATGCTGTAGGAAGACATAGAACAACACATAATGAAAAGAGGCATCACTATGACTGTACATTACCATTTACTCCCAATCAACCAATTCAATCAAAAAAATGAGTTAGGTTATCGATTTAAATGTCACAACAAAAGGAGGTAGTGACTATATACCAACTCTCATTTACAAATTACAACTTTCCAACAACCTGATCAAACAAAGACGAGACAAATATCAAATCTACAGTCAAAACCACTTAACCAATTCATGACAGTCAACAAGATACCTGACAAGAGTGCGACTAGTTAGGGTTATCCATATCAGGTTCTGTAACCATGAACAAAAGAAATAATCAAGGCTTCACTCGGTCACCAAAACACAGAGAGACTGGAGGTCGACCATATCAACAGTAGGTGGGAACCTCCGAAACAACCACAGTGGAACCACAAGCTTTTATAACTCTTAGCTTGTAAAATAGTGTGACAGTTCAACACCAGGTAGGGTGTAAATGATGCAGAGGAGTAGAGATTACTCACTAGATAGTAACCAATACCAAAAACATGCAGAGGCATAACTCTCGTGCTTTTCCCAATAGTTGAACCAATTTATAAAAATGCCAATGGAAATGCAGACCCCAAGTATCATAAACATACTTCTTGGCATAATGACCCCACATAACCAACTATGTTGATGCCAATACCACAAAATAAGCCAACGACAAGGTGAAAAACCCACGAACATGGCTCTGGAGGATACACAGTGACCAAAACAAGTTCGAAACATACACGACAATGCCATAACAACCGAAAACAACAGGGTATGGTTACCATTAATTGTGTGGAGGAGGCCAGAAAGGATAAACAGAGTGAAACCTCCAACAAAATACCCATAACTACTTAAAACATCAATGAGCCATCACAGTTTCCACCACACAGAACCGCCATCAAATTCACAACTTCAACCATCAATTTTTTCATTTGAAAATGAATAACCACACAATCATTCCAAAGAAAACACCCACGCGTTTACACAGTTTCCAATCTCAAGAAAACATAAACCAACACATTACCGAGCCAATGTTCATTTTATGCACAACGAATTCATGGATGGGTGAAAATAACCATACCTGTAACCAATGTCTTTAAAAATGGCGAGCTAGTCGAGGAGTTCCTTCCACGCCTGAATCTTAGAACTTAACCACAACAAAACCAAATGAATAATAACCATGCTAGGTTGATGACCCAGTGGGAGAAGTATAGAATGACGTGCATTTATTGTACTTTGCTTCCATCCTCCACTCCATTCAATTTCGTAGTACACGACAACCAGCCAAAAAAATACCATTAATCCCATGCCATTAATTCCATACATCGAAACTTGCACATATCGCTTGCCAATTGTGCCACCCCAATCCATATTAACCATTACCAAAACCATACTATAACATATATCAAATGTGCCAATATAACTCAAATATAATTTGTATAGCCATTAGCATTGCTAGTTAGGACTAACACTAATTCCTTTTTATTTCATTTGCACATAGTATAGCATAGTATAGCATAGTATAGTATAGTTCGGTTTCTTGGATTTTTTCATAAGTTCCTTCCAAATGTTCTTGTTTCTTGTTGTTACTAACATGTGTCTTGTGCAGGTGTAACAGGTAATGAATCATGGCGATAGTAGTGAATGTAATAACAATAAATATAAGCCATTCATAACATGGAATTTAGAGCTTAGAGTAATGGAATCAACACATAAAATGCATTATCCATATGCCATTATGTCGCAAACAAAACCAATACTTCATCATCAATCATGTAGAACCCTGTAAGCAACATCGAAACAACAACATAAAATGTGTGATAAGACTATCTTTGAGCCTCCAGTCTACAAGGGAGTCCCACCTACTAGTATTATATATCATTAGCGTAGTTTAAATAATAGGCTTTATCAATACTTTGCAAGCAAAATCCTCGTTGCGATTTTAAGTCAACACACATGAAGGCTCATATAGCTTCATGGGAGAGGATATATGTAATTGTGTTATATTTTCTATCATATAATAAAATGACTCTTCTTTGGGCTCTCATTATTTATATATGTCTCTCTATATGTCTATGTCTATGCATGTATCTCTATGATGGCTATGTAAGGTTCTACTGGTAACACTCCCTACTTTCCCCTAGATTAGAATATTGGTTCTGTTTCCGGTAGTACTAAACTTGGGCATGTAGAAGTATACATAAATACTAACTCAACAAGACATACATGAGTGGTGGGAGTGAAAAATCGAGAACTATATCAGAAACTACACAAGAAGGAATAACCTATCACTAGCCGAAGCAAGGTCATGGTTCTTTTCAGAGATGCACGTAAGATTTCTTGAAGTTATACTAGAAGCATTGTTTTAGCACATTAACATATAAGGTGATGCATAGATTGATACCCGATGAGTATTTAGGCACGAAGTTGACGAACGGAGGAAGAACGAACCCACATAAATGGCTCGAAAGAATTATTGAATATTATATTTCAGAACAAGCCGTTGAAGATCGAACGACCCTCGAAAAAATAAAAGAGAAATTTTACACCAAATTGCATGACGAATTTTTCTGCACTGTTCCAACACTTATTCATAAATTCCTTCTCGATAAGGGAGTCGATGATATATTCGAATAATGACCAATATTAGGCACACCCTTACTGAATAGAAACTTCCAAGAAAGAGATGAAAAGTGGGAAGCATTTCTTGATGCAAAGTGCAAAGATACAAGAGAAGTCTGGGGTTACTTCTTGAATAAGTAAATATGGCCAGCGCTCACAACTTAGAGTAAGTTAGGTCAGTTGATATTCTGAGATGCCATAAAAACAAGAAGTAGCATTTCCCAAGCCTAAATGTCGTCGAGAGGAAAGAAATCCCATAAGAAATCCGCATATATCCAGAAAATAGAAAGGGATAAAATACAATAGAAAAGAGAAGAGCTTCGTAATCAATGGAACAACACAAATTCGAATAGAAAGATGTCAGGGGAGATTCATCCAGCCATAGTGCGTGATCAGTCTAATTTAGATAGAGATCGACCAGATTTAGAAACAACAACAACCACGGTGACATCCAACATATGTAGCGACGCACAGCTAAATTTCCATCAACCAGTGGATGAACCAGAAAGTATTGACTACGAAGAATCTGAACTAGCTTTACATACGTCTCCCATGCCGGAAACCAATCCAAGGATAAGCGAATTTCTCCAACAAAGGTTGAATATCGACGAGCAATCGACAAGATTATGGTACATAATGGACGACCTGGGAAACCTATAAGATGCATTGATTGTCGAGCCTGAACACAATGAAGTCAAAAATATGATTATCCAAATCAGGGACCTCATCAACTCGACCCCTCTGCCACATCTAATCTCAAGAGAAGAAATTAACTATAGTCTGGAAGTGATGCAACCTTTGGAACAATGGTTAGTCGAATACAAAGATCAAAGTTCCCAAACTGAGGATGCATATTATGTACTCAAGAAGAAACAACTATTCCTTAAGTATCATCCTTTGTCGAACACAGAAAAAATTTGACTAGAAGATTCAACGACTCAGACGAAAGCTTTAGTAACTCAAACACCAAGAAAACCAAGTGTCCCACCAAGAAATTCAAAATGGGATTCAAAATGGGATTCAATCACATCTCCATCTATGAAGGAGAGGAAGACCCAAAATTCCATTGGTTTGTATGTGAGAAGTTTTGGGATGCAGTTGATATTACAGACGAGGATAAGAAAATGACACAATTAAAAGTTGCGCTGTGCCACCACACCTTAACATGGTTCATGAAATACACTGAAAAGAAAACTCGTTTAAAGGAAGAAATAAAGAATAGTTTCTAACATTCTTTAAAATCCAGGACATCACACATCTAGCAGCTCAAAAGTTAAAAGAAATTAAGCAAAGACCAGGAGATTCGGTAAGAGAATACGACAAGAGATTCAAATATCTCCTACGTCAAATCTCGTCGAGGATTGATCAGAACCTGCTACTCTAGTGGTATGTATCTGGGCTACTACCAAGAATCATATCTTTGCTACGCTTATACGAGATAACCAACTACAAAGACGCATTACATAAGGCTCAGTGAGTTAAGTCATATGATGATATCCCATCAACTTCCTCGATGACGAAAAGAACTGAAGGAAAGATAGAACATTTGCAACAAACTATAAAAAATCTATCCATACGACATAATAAAATATGGTGCACCACATGCACCAAGGATGGACACACAAAGGATAATTTTCCCCTAAATGAGCACATACAAACAACAGACGTCCACCAAGTACAAACCCAAAAATAATGTAACATATGTGAATGCCTAACTGATCATAGTATACAAGATTGTCCACACAATTAAAAAACACGAAGTGGTGTCACATCTGCGAAGCCTCCGATCACCAAACTTTAGAATTCCATCTAAATGCTAGAAATTAGAATAATATACGAACAATCTACCACACAGAAACCATCGACCAAGAAAACAACTATGGTCGAAGAGATGATTCCTTTGGTGGTCATGGTCGAGGTTGAGGAGGCCAACATGGATTTGGTGGTCGAGTTCGAGGTTGGGGACGACCATATTGTGCTAACTGTTGGAAAAATGATCATGATAGCACAGATTATTGTACAAAATACATAATTGATTTGAAGTTTGAGACATACGCGACATTGGAGATCACTCTTTAGAAGAGTGCCCGATAGTACTTGACAAAATTATACCTAGAAAAACTGTGAATCTACTACATGCAGTATCCAAAGAAGAGGTGAGGACTCCAAAAACTTACATATTGTTACAAGGTCAAGCGCAGAATGAAACATCCATACTCCACCACAAAATTACCAAAGAGAAAAGGCCAACAACTTTCCAAACCCAGATAAAGAAGAGAAAATAATGAGAGAAGCTCTTAAATTCTTCAGGAATGCCACAAAATATCAACAAAATTCAAGAAGTCGAGATGAAGACACCATCTAGGAATTTTTGTAACTACTAAAAGAAAAATAGTTGATAGGTAGGCTATTGGACCTACTCAACATATTGCAAGAATACAAAGATGGTCAGAAATCGATAAAAGATACGAATCAACTCTCTTATAAAAACAAAGATTACGATCCGCAAGTCGACTTGGAGATAGAGGAAATGATGGTCAATTAGGTGGTCATGGATTTTGGTTCACAAGTTAATATTTTACCACGAGAAACATGGGTATGAATGGGCCCACCCAATCTAGCACCCATGATGAATTATCTTAAGTTAGTTGATCATAGATTAATAGAACCAATCGGAATATTGAGAAATGTCAACACATGAATTATGGGAATACCAACTTCGGTCGAATTTGAGGTGGTAGACCTTGTCAAAGGAATTCCAACGTATGCAGCTCTTGTCGGTCGACCATGGGGTCAATGAATGAAACCAACTATCTCCCTGGAAAAAGATAGAATCAATTTGAAAGGAAGTGGGAGAAAAATAATTATTCCCCTGGATCCAAAGGAAGGAAAACCATGGATGAAGTTGTGGGATGAAGATAAAGAAGCCAAATATCTATATCAGATAAAAAATGAACAAAAATATTATACAGAACCGGCCGCAGAAGGAGAAATTTTGAGAGAATCTCCCATGTCGGTCGGACATGACTCTGACTCTGCCTTATACAATTGGAAAATAGAAAACTACGAAGCACATGCAAAATATTGTTGGTCTATCGAAGTTATTCCAAAGAAACATCTTAAGACATTCTATTCAATATAGGATGTACCAAAAGTATACGAAAAAATAACCCAACAAACTCCCACTCTCATTCTGACCGACAATTAGATAAGTAAACCCTTGCGATACAGTGAACATCATACCTCTTCAACCCATGTTGAAGAGGTAGAAAAATCCAAAGGAGAGCAAGGAAGAACACAAAGTCTTGTGGAAACTTTCACAGGCTAGGCTACAATATGGTTGAAAACACATTCCCCCCGTTTACAAACATGGACGATTGTGTCAACATACTTCGTTGAAATATTTGGCGATAAGAAACTATCCAAAGATGTAGATATTCCCAGATTCAAAATCGACTATGATCCAACATAACATATTCAATGTTGCAAAAGTGAATGGTGAAGAAATGGATACAAGGATGAAAGGGTATGGCCCCACATGTTCCCAAGTACATTATATGAGATACCAAGAAAATGGTACAAGATTGAAGAAGATTGCAGTCAAACTTCCAACTGGGCCAAAATCAAAAGAAATTTTGTCCAAGACTTCAAATTTAATCCAGTAGAGGAACACTGAAAAGACACAACATTCCAAATAAAAATCTTTCTAGAAATTTCTTCACCATCTCAACAAAAATAAAAAGCAAATATGTTGGTCGATGGATGATTGATATTGACTTGTACTTTTGTGTTGGTATAAAATAAGGAAATCTTGACTGCACGAAGGATTGACATTGAAAATATAAAATGACCAAGACAAATCTTCCAATGGAAGAAAGACCATCCAACATTGCAAAATCATGTGAAATCAGTATTAAGTATATCTATAGAACACAAAGAAGATCAAGAACAACCCAAATTCCCAGAAATATTTTTGAAAATTAAAGAGGGAGAACACTATTTCGACGAAGCAAAGCCACCAGAATGGATGGACGCGGAAATAAGAATGAAGGATTTCAACATATCAAATGATGGTCGACCAAAAATGGTGCGCGTAGGTGATTATTGGTCTGACAAATAAACAACCAACATAGTCGGTCTACTAAAAGAGTATCAAGATGTTTTTGCACATGACTACAAGGATCTGAAAGGACTTGTGGAAGAAATGGGTGAAATGAAGGTCGAATTGATCCCAGGAGCAAAGCCAATAAAAAAATGACCATGCAAGTTAGCACATAAGTACAAACTGATCGTTCAAAAAGAGATCGAAGGAATGCTAAAGGAAGGCATTATTTATCCTATTGACAAGGAGGAATGGGAAAGCCCCATGGTGGTACAACCAAATAAGCATGATCTAAAAAAGTTAAGAATTTGTGTCGACTTTCGAGGACTCAATAAACAAACTATGACAGATCTGTTCCCCACCCCGTTTTCTTATGAAATCATAAACGAAGTTATTGGTCATGAATATTATTCATTTACTGATAGATTCTTAGGATATAACTAGGTTCAAATCACAAAAAAAGATTAAGTAAAAACATCTTTCGTGTCAGAATTTGGATCTTTTGCCTATAGAGTCATGTCATTCGGACTGAAGAACGCGCCAACATTTTTTTCAAGAATAGTGGTCAAAGCATTCCAAGAGTACATTTAAAAAACCATGGTTGTATACTTTGACGACTAGACAATCTACAGTCTACTCAGAAATCATATACAATAGCTTCGACTTATGTTAGAACGCTGTAGACATATTCAACTATCACTAAATATCAGAAAATGCATATTTTCCACACCTATTGGAATCCTGTTAGGACATGTGGTTTGCCAATATGGGGTGAAGGTCGACATGGCTAAAATAAATATTATCCTTGATCTAAAAGCCCCCGTAAATAAAAACAAATCAAAATTCTACTAGGTCATACTGGCTACTACAGGAAGTTTATACCCCACTATTCAGACATAACCTTCCCAATGGATGAACCTCTACAAAAATATGTTGAATTCAAATGGAACCAAGACTACCAAGAATCCTTCAAATTTTTAAAGAAGAGGTTGGTTGAAGCACCAATTCTCAAATTTCAAGACTGGTCGAGAAAGTTTCATTTCCATGTCAATGCATCGAATGTAGTTGTTGGGTCAGTTTTAGCTCAACCTTATGATGACACAATGGATCACCCAAACACATATGCAAGTCAAAAACTGAATAAAGCAGAAAGAAACTATTCAAATATGGAATGCGAAGCCTTATCAATGATTTTTTCACTACAAAAGTTCTTTCATTATTTATTGGAAAACCCTGTCACATTTTTCACAGACCTTCAAGCATTAAAATATTTGGTCAATAACTAGTCCATTAAGGCAAGATTTGTTGGTGGTTACTATTATTTCAGGAATTTGAATTTGACGTAATAATTTGACTAGGGAAAAAGAATGTTCGACCTGATCACCTATCACGACTAGAAACAGGAGAAGAGCTGATAGGCATCGATGACAAGCTCCCAGACACACACTTATTCAGAGTTGAAGTGACACCTAAATATTTAGAAGATATTTCCAATTTATTAGAATAAGGAAAGGCCTCAGAGGACCTCTCGACAAATAAAAAGAAAACTCTAGCCATGAAAGTTGCATCGTTCACAATCATTAACAGATACTTATAGAAAATGGGAATGGACGATGTGTTAAGAAGATGTGTGCCACAACATGAACTGGAGGAAATCATCTATGAAGCCCATGCAGGAGCAGCTGAAGGACATTTTTAGGCCGACACAACAACCAAGAAAGTACTACAAGCAGGTTTGTGGTGGTCAACTTTGCATGAAGACTGTCGGGATCAAGTTAAAAAATGTGATAGTTGTCAAAGACTTGGATGAACTTTGTGGAAAAATGAAATGCCCCTAAGTTCAATAAACCCTAATTGAGATTTTGAAATTTGGGCTCATCGAGCCATTTCCACAAAGGGCAAGAAGAACCGGTGCCAAGTACATAATCACTACGGTTGAGTATGCGACTAAGTAGGCAGAAGTTGAGCCGGTTGAATCCTGTACCAAAGAGATAGCAACTAATTTCATCTTTGAGAACATAATCACAAGATTTGGCTATCCTATGACACTAATCAGTGACAAGGGAGCTCACTTTATAAATGAAACAATTAAAGTTCTACTGGAAAAATTCTTAATCGACCATAGAAAAATGGCATCCTATCACCCATAAGCAAACAAGGCAGTCGAGACCTTTAATAAAACATTACATAAGGGACATACAAATATATGTGGCATAAATAAAGATGATTGGGATAATAATATTCATGTAATCCTCTAGGCGTATAGATAAACATTCAAAAGATCATCTGGAAAAACTCCATTCAAGCTAGTCTACGACCAAGAATCGGTGATCCCGCTACAATTTTTGACTAATTCTGACAGGGTCGTAGCTACAGAAAAATTTGATGAAAGAAAAAACCTGAATGATCGACTATATCAATTGAAAAAGTTGGAAGAAGAGAGGCTAATAACGATCCATCACCAAAAGGTTCAAAAGCAACAACAAAACGTGTGGCATGATTGTCACTTAAAGAAAAAGGATATAAAAGATGGAGACTTAGTCTTACTGTATGACTGTCGTATAAAAGGAAAACCCAGAAAATTGGAAACAACATGGTTGGAGACTTATGTGGTGGAATACATTTGACCAACTAGAGTGGTCCAACTCAAAACGTCATTGGGGCATCCATTTAGGAAACTAATTAATGGGGCCTATTTAAAGAAATATCAAGTATAAAGAGAAGAACCTTGTTGGCAAAGTTTTGCAGGGAGTTGCCAACAAGAACCGACTAAAATAACTAATTAGATTTATAAGAAATAAATCTTGCTTAAAATTAATTAAAAAAAAAGGCAGTTAGATAAATTCAGGTATAAAAAACAAAAAATCTAAAGTATTTAAAGAGTAGCCATAACACTAAAGGAAAAGTAGCAATAAAGTAAAATGGAGAGAGAAAGGAACCCGTGGTCAAGTCCAAGACAAGGTAGGAGAAGATATTCTCGATGTCCTACACCTTCAATCAACTTAAGACAAATACTCATAAGAAAAGAATCAAGTAAAAGGACCAATCCAAGAGCAAGCAAACGCAGATCAGGCGAGCAAAGATCATATGAACATAAATCAAGAGAAAATGATTGACATGACAAAAGACGACATCATTCAAACTCAGTGAAAATTAGCAAAATGAACAATCAAGAAAGCCATCACCGACATCGCCTAAGTCACTCAAGTAATAAAGATGGCTCAAGAACTCCGGTTGGTCAGCTTATGTATCAACCATGATTCAACAATTGAGACCCAGTCGGTCGAACCCAAAAAAGAGCTAGTCGAAGAGGCGCTGATGTCAGCGCAATAAGTACATTCAATCCATGACAAAAAAATATGGATAATAATAACAAAATTGGAAATTATCGACGTCATAACGAAAAGTATGTCGTATCCACCTACATATTACCTTATCACATGCAACGTCACAAAGAACTCACTAGGATTATCGCACGAGGGGGTTAACACAAGCATATGTTCAACAATCGTAGGGATATCAATGTGCAAAAGGTAATACACACATTTAAGAACTACCCAATTACAATAAGCCATATATTCTATTGTACCTCAAAGCAATTGCACTCATTAAAACATGGTTTGAATCAGTAACTACCTCATTTTCTTGTCCTTCACAATCTAGGAAATTCGAGCCTCATGCAGGGAAATCCACTACCAATTCGAACTAACTTAAATAACATGAACCTAAAATCTATATAACAAAGGCAAGTAAGGAGAAAATTTACTTTGCAGAAGCGGAATACTAGAGCAGAAACCATGAGCTAAACAAAGTTAGCAGTTGACGACCCTCTTGGATCAGGTTTCCAGAATTCAGAAGCAAGTCAGCTATCTTGTCCCAGATGTGAGAAGAGGAATTTCCCCTTCACATAAAGGTGTGCAGGGATCCTCCAGGGTTTCCTCAACCCATTTGTGAAGGTAGCAACAATCAATGTTTCATGCATTGGATGCAAAAAGAAAATATAGAAAAAAACCTTCCAAGAAACACTCCAACATGGGAAGTAGTGACTGGGAAACCAAACCAAGGGTGACACCAAAATAGAGTACCGGGAAATCAAAAGTTCATAATGGTATGCAGGAAGCAACGTATTCACAGGAAAATGATATATTCAACCCAGTAAAACACAAGAACACTAGGAATATGAGACGCAATTGATTCGACCAATGATGGAACTCCAAGCACAACAACACAGTCGAAAATAGTACCTTAAGTCGGTCGTCCATAAATATTTTGTCTCCTCTTATTACATACTTATCTTTCTCTCTTCATCTTATACTTATCCATATTGTAATATTGTAATAAAAAATATGATTGTTTTTTTGTATGACCCCCACTTTCTCGGGACGAGCAAGGAATTGAGGTGAGGGGAGATGTTGTAGGGGCTAGTCGACCCTATCGACTAGACCTAATGATCGACTTAGAATCTGTCGGTTGACTGACGTAGTTAGAAGTAGAAGTCGGTCATAGTCTTTGTTAATCGATTGACCAAGGCAGTTAAGTAGTTACAACTGCCTGATAGAGGTATAAATAGATAAACACATGAAGGCTCAGATAACTTGAGGGGAGAGGGTATATGTAATTGTGTTGTACTGTCTATCATATAATAAAATGACTCTTATTTGGGATCTCATTACTTATGTATGTCTCTCTATATGTCTATGTCTATGCATGTATCTCTAAGATGGCTATGTAAGGTTCTACTGGTAACACTCCCTAGTTTCCCCTAGATTACAACACATACTGTGATGGGTTTGTGAACCACTAGTATCATGGGGTTATTTTCCACCAGTGCCAAATGAACCAGTGTTGCTTACATTCTTAAAAAAAATAGAGACATAATTAATTGATGGGTAAAATAAATTGTCAATATATTAGACAAGAAATCAACAACTACATTCTTGTCATTTTATTTACAAACTCATTCGAAGGGTTAGATTGTGTCTGTGATCCCTTCCTTTGTCGATTTTACACCATAGATTGAAAGTCAAACTTGAAGACAAGCATCAAGTCTTCTTTTGTGGTGGCACTGTTGAATGTATCCCCCTACATCACATGTCATAAGATATGGATTTTTTCTTACTGGATGCAATTAGACAAAATTTGCATGATGATATTTATAATATGAGTAAAGTATTTGGTACTTACAATTTTAGATTTTAATCTCAAGTAACCACCTTGGCCAAGTTTGTGCTGCCCATGTTTATCTAGTATTTCCTTTGTTGCTTTTGATATGTTTGGGAGCCTACAAAAATTTTCAAGTATGTTGTAAGATATCACGATTTTTTTTGTAGAACTAACCAAAATTTAGCATATTTAATTCAAAATACCATATATTACCTTCCAGGGCCAGGTGATGTCTTCCCTTCACTTCTCAATGCACTCTCCTTTACGTCCTTATGTATATTCTTCCATTCCCTCTCGAGAATGGCTAGAGGACGATCATACTTAGGTTTCTTTTTCAAATGAACCCTATATTGATCTCTAACATATTTCAAATATGTACCGACCCTCAAGGTGATTTTAGACTTGTTGAATATATCACCAAACAGGCCGACCATATGGTCTATAAGATTATTTTTCAAACTTTATTCTGGGAATTCCACCGTGTGCGAATGATGGGCCTGAAAATCTCTAGAGCCTTATCATGCAAGGTCCTGTAAAAAATATTGTTTCTTGAAAAACGATATGATAATTAGATTAAAATAATATAAAATATGTAGGTTTCAATCAAATGGTAGGAACTATTTAACATATTCAAAGATACCTGGGAGTTTTTATATCTTTAAGGGAACCAAGTTTTTGTCCACAAAAAAATTGATGGAGAGTGGTCTCAAGATTTGAACACGTGTTTCCCCAGGATAACAATGTTTTGGCTATGCAGAACCATATCCTCATGACATTCGCCTTGTAGAACCTCATGAGAATGGTCTAGCGTGTAAGGTGGGGTTGTCTTGTGGGCCCCAAGAGTTTCAGTCCTCTGAGCCATAGATAAAGAGGAAAATAGCCTCGCATGTATGTGGCTCATGCTAGGACGTTGTGGGGTTTGTGCATCACTACCACCAACAACATCTCCATGACCAAGATGTCCCGTCGGATTCAAAATTGCCTATATAAAGAAAATGTTAGAGTATTTCTCATATAACGTTATCAGAAAAAAAATTTCATAAAACAATATATGTCTGAAATAGTCTTTTTTTTATTGCACTTACCCCAAATGTTTCTTTATCCTCGCTTAAAATTTCCATCCTTTTTTTCCCCTCCTCTGTAAGTGGATTAGACCTAGCCAATTTAATGTATTCCTTATTTTCCTTTCTCAAGGCCTTTCAAATTGTTTCCACCGAGTTATGGAATCATATATTTCATTCCATGTACATCATCCCTCTCCAACGGTGTGCTCATCTACATCAAAAAATAAACATGTTAATTCAATTATTGTAAGGAAGAATTGATATGAAAATCATTGTTATACCTGCTCTGAGCTAGCCGGTGCCTTCCTATGATCACCCTGCCACATTATAAGATGCATGTCAATTAAGAATGCTAGAAAATAATCTAAGAAGCATGAGATATTAAAATGTATGTTAAATATATAAAATGAAAACATTAATTACATGTTTGGTATACTAGTAGAACATATTTACCCCCATAATAACAGTGCTTCCATCGATTCTATTCAAATCGTAATCGATCAACAACTCTTCCCCTGTAGCTATTGTTTTCACTGCACACACAAATATTTGATTTCCTTCACGCCCCTCAAATATACAATTGGGTTGTTTTCTTGTTGTCTCAAGTCTTGTACTGTTAATAAGCCCTGTAATATTTCCCAACGCCTTTAGCCTTCTATCAATATACACCATCACTCCTTTATTGTGATCGTTGTCTTTTAGCTATATATAATTTGTAATGACTGCATATATTCACATACTTGGAATATATCGGACCAACCTCAACCAATATCCATAGTTGTAGCATGGCTCGACATACTCCATCAAATCGACAAGTCCTCCATCTTTCACCTTTATGCCATCCATGGAGAATAGACCCATACCATGTATGGACGACGAAGCAATGTGATAAATCATCTCATTGACACATAAGTCAGTGCCCAACTGAGGAATTTCATTGGGTTCCCATGGTATCAATAGATGTTTGTACCTCAAAGGAACCTTGACGTCACCTATGCTCTCATTTTCATAAGAACATGAACCTCCTTCAACAAGAAAGAATTCCATGTGCATACAAAATTTTCTTCTGACCTGTTCACCTCTAGTTGATTTTACCCTGTTAGATGTGTTGGCCGTCGTAACACTTCTCCCCTCCCTCCATAAATTCCCTTGCTCGAGGATGATAGGAATGATAGGTACCTATTCGGTTGTACCTACACTCCATCAAATGATAAAATATAGTTAGCAATGATATGATTGAATTTATCCACATCCTTCACCTAAATAGACATCGTCAAAATGCATGTGCCAAGCATGATCATAATAATCACATGTGAACGTTGGGATTCAATACACGATTCACACTTTTTTCTTTGGTGAAGATGGAATAAGTGTCGAAATAGGAATTAGATGGAATAACGTTTCATACTAAAGGTGGGGCTTGTAAGTTTCACCTGCAAGTAAGGTACATTCAAGGCACAAATCTGCTCAATGAATAAGTGTCTAGGAATAATGTCAAATGCCTTCCAAAAGTTAGAGAAGAAACAATAGACCTTTGAGGATATATGTCTATCCTTCTCAATAATAGCATGTAGGGTGCATATGTGGTCGATGGTCTGTAGTCACTCTTGAACCAGACATAGCCTATAGTTCTGAAACCATTCCTCTCAAAATTTTCATACAGGTAAATATCAATACTTGTTGCATATTGTATTGCTAAATAATATTTCCTAGTCGACAAGTTGATTGTTTCATTGTTGATAATGCCAATGTTTTTGTTTGTTTGTTATAAATGTGCCCGTAACTTGCATGGACAACATTTTTAACCATTGGGTAAGAAACCACAACTCAAGGGCATATAAGCTATCAAAATCACCAGGGGATCACACCTGTCCTGGGTCGCACCAACCCTTAACATGGATGGATTTTTGGGTGTCTCCTCCTGACTAAACTCACCGTAAAGGTATTGGACTCGTGTCACCTTGCAAATGAAACCCACACCTTAACCGATTGACCTAGCATGAATTCACATAATACCAATGTTTAACCCCAACCTAAAACCATTTATGATGCCTCAAGTCCTTTTGAAAGTTTGAAAACTATCACTAATTTTTAATGTACTATATGAAATGATATTGTGTTGTTTACAATCTTGAAATTTGTTGTTAGTGTGTGTAAAGGTAATTACCACTCTAGATTGCACACCCTCCAAAAGTTTGTGCATCTGCAATATTTTCCAAAGGTCACACTCTAGAGAACTAGTTTAAATAACTTCCAGGAGATATAATATTCCCACACACATTTCATTCAAAATCCCTTGTATATATGTAGGTTTGATGTTTAGGATGCTCTACTTGATCTTCTAGGGATGGTACTTCTTTATTTTCATGTTCTTCTCCTCATGATGATGATTTTGGTGATTTTGAAAATCACACTATAGGCATTGTCTTGAATCTAATGAATAAAATGGGATATGATGGAGGACGCCTTGGAACCAATGGCCAAGGAACTGTGAATCCGATCGAAGTGGTGGAACTACCTCAATATGCATGATTGGGATATGCCATAAATGAAGTTGGAGAATGCTCCAAACCAATGGGGAAAGAATCTCCAAAACCATAGAAGCAAGAGAGTCCTCAAGTGACAAGTTTGAATCAGAGAAGGATGAGATCACATCATACCATTCCGATGATCATGATTACAAGTCATCTCAAAAGGGAGACGAGCATTACAAAAGGGGAGCTCAAGAAAGTTCTCCTCACCAGACATACACTAGAGAAAACCAAGCAAGGTATAAAAAGTCTCATTATTCAAATGTTACTTTTGATTACAAGCAAATTAACAATGTAAAGCAAAGTTTATGGTGTAGAAAAATTTGTACATTTTGTGGTTTGAATAACCATGTTTCTTCCAAGTGTTGGAAAAAAATGGCTTTGTACATGAAGGTTATGGCAACCATGAAAAATCCAATACATGAAGACCCTTCTCCACATCAGGAGAAAAATAAGGGCATGAAAACATGGGTAAAGTCTTTTTGAAAGTTTGCAAACTGTCACTAATTTTTAATGTACTATATGAAATGATCTTGTGTTGTTTCAGTATTGAAATTTGTTGTTAGTGTGTGTAAAGATGCTTATAACTCTAGATTGCACACCCTCCAAATGTTTGTGCAGCTGCAATACTTTCCAAAGGTCACACTCTAGAGAATTAGTTTAAATAACTTCTAGGAGATATAATATTCCCACACACATTTCATTCAAAATCCCTTGTATATATGTAGGTTTGATGTTTAGGATGCTATACTTGACCTTCTAGGGATACACTGTCGTTCCACGTTTCATAGTGTCATGTGTCACATGCCATTTGGCATTTTCCTCTTAGCTCCTCTCTTACTCTACATGAGTGGCTTGCGTACAAATCTAATATTAACAATGTTATATATATAACAATCACAACAATATTTAATATAACTAAGCATATGCATTAGGATTGTGATGCAACCAAGTGGCTGTTCTCACCATATGGGTGGGTTACCACTTGATAATGTAAAATCCTATTTGCATTTTCAGAAGCATTATTAACAACAACATTGCACCACTTTTTTTGGATTTTCATTTTCTATTTTTGGGTTAAGAGGTTGGTAGAAGGAACATTCTTTGAGAGTTCCCTACATCGAATAAGGACACATGACACTTAGATTTCTCCTTCAAAAGTCAAAGGTACAACACCTTCATTTTAAATTGTTGAGTCCACCTTGTACAATTATCAACAAGACTTAACCATATTTTGGGGAATGCTTGTCCTTTCAAGGTTTGATTAGTATTTTATGGATAAATACATGGTCAAAATGGTTCACATGATACACCCTATTAAATGCACATATTCCTAGAGTTCCCTGTGTGAAGAGGTTATGTTATTTATTGGGCACATATATTGAGGACTCACAAGGGTGTCTTGAAGAGCTTCCAAAACTACTCTTGTACAATTATTGAGGGTGCACTATTTTTAATATGTGATGTGGTTAAGGTACACTCTTTGAGGAGCACTCCACTAGGATTTCTATTGTACATTATTGATACATTGGTTGAGGAATGGAGCTATTTAATGAAGGTAGCAAGATCTAAGGGGTTCCATGAAGACCCTAACCACTATTTACACATTCTCCAAGGTTGCACCACCTATTGAGGCATGCCATAAATGTTTCAATTGGTTAAAGGGTCCAATATGAGGGGTGTCCTAGCTAGAGAGAAGACAAGTGGTATCCATGACCTATTCTAGGCAATTAAAAAAGTTATTTACGAAGCGCTCAGTTTAAGGAAATGAAAAGTGGCATAGTGAAACATTTTCCCAGTTTTCAAAGAGCAGAAAATAGTGTTTAAAGATTGAAAGTTGACACATGGAAAAAAGGACCACCTCAAGTCATATGATTTACTCAAAGAAGATAAGGAAGGACAACACTCTACCATAGAACATTCCAAGACTTGTGCATAATATTTTAATGTTATTTCTTAGAGAGAAATTTGGATCTAGATCTTTCTAAGAGTATATTTTAATTAAAGGTTATTAGAATGAAAACTATAAAAGAGAAAGCACATCTCACTTGCAAATCATAAGTAAAAGTGGATACAAATCTCCTTGAAAATCACAAATTGATCCAGCAGGATCTCCACATGGAAAATTCCTACTTTGCACACCATATGATAAATCATTAAAAGTTTGATAATAGGTGGCAAAGAAAAATTAATGCTCATGAATGAATTAATTAAATTGTAAAATTGATTAATAATTAAAATGTGTATGAGAAACTCTTGTATTAGTCATGCACATTGGAAAAATGATTAATGACTGAAGTGAGTTTGAGAATCTCACGTATTATTCAAAAATGCGAAATTAGTTTTATGTGAGAATCCAACTCACAAATTAGTTTCCTAATTTTAATGGGAAATTAATTTTATGTGAGAATCCAACTCACAAATTAGTTTCCTAATTTTAATGGTGATGCAAGAGCATCTCTCCACGTCATCCAGCTAGCCAGCCAGCCATGTCGAGCTCGTGCATTCAAGCTGAAGAGAAGCACGACCTCATTTGAAATTTGAATTTAATGAAATTTAATGTTTAAGCTGGTGAGTTGTAGAGACGTTCCTTTGTGCAGGCATTAGGTAGATCAACCATTAATGTTTGTATGGCTAAGATCTAGATCCAGATAGTGGACTAGACAACCCATTCAATGCAATTGAATAGGGTAGGTAGATTGGAGGGAAGCGCTCGAAGAGCCCCCTCAGGTAAAAGAGAGTAGGAGTATCTCTTTGGGAGTTGGTCAAGTAGAGTCGAAGTTGAGAAGAGGAGAGAATCTGCATGTAGAGAGCAGAAGAGAAGGAGCCAGGACCTTGTTACAGGCCGTGCTCAGGAACACATTGTAAATACAGGCATTTGCCATATTTAATACAAAGAGCAGTTTTTCCTGCATTATTCTGTGTATGTGGATGTCTGTGAGTGTTCTTCATATGATATGAATGTATGCTGTAGGTTTGAATTTGCAGGAGTGTGTCTGATTTCAGGTGAAGGTCTTTGAGGCTTCACACCAGGAGGGTGTGACAGGACACTACGGGTTCTGATAGCCGTGCATAGAGGTTGCACTTCTGAATTCTGCGGGTTCAGACAAAGACGTGCTGCGGCACAAGAACTGGAATCAACAACTCAGAGAATACCTCAAGGTCACTGAACACCTTGGAGGCAAGGCTGTGTGGGAGAAGACATAGTTACAGACAGAAGCTCTGAGGAGTTCTGTGAAGCTCTGCCAAGTGGGCATTGAGCATATGCACAGTGGTGCATTGAGAAGACTTCTGTTGAGGAGTTCAAGAAGGACAAGAATCATTGAGGATTCTGAGAGCTCTTCCAGGTGGGCATTGAGCGGGTGAATAGGTGCACAGGGGGACAAAACTGCTGAACGTTCTGTGAAAAGATACTCTGCCAGGTGGGCATTGAGACATTGTGCAGATAGGCACAGGAAGAAGAGAACTCTTTGAGTTCTGTGATTTGAAGAAGAATCCACAGAGGGATCTTCACAGGGTTGCTGAAAACCCTGCAGACCCAGCAAGAGGTAGCTTGAGTGAAGGATAGCCAAGAGGGCATCCAAATATTATCCATTTGTGGGAGAAAGGAAAGGACGAAGAATTGAGTTTCTTGGGAGGTCAAAGCCATAGGAACGCTTAGGACGGATAGCACCGTTTGTGCGCATGTGAATACCCTGCAGAGGGAAGGAGTTGAAGAATCCTTCGAGGGTTCAAAGGAAGGAATAAGCTCAGGAGGGATGAGTGATTTCAGGCATAGAGTCGGGACTGCAAGGAGTGCAGAGGTTGAAGAACTCTTTGGAGGAGTTTAGAGTCCCCAGAAGCTCAGGGGGAACAATGTTTTCATACGCAGGCGAGAACTCAGGTAAAGGAGCTCGCATAGAAGAAAGGAGAAAAGGTTGAGGCCTTTGGATTTTGAAATTCTCCCAAGGTTGGGGAGAAAGTGCGCAGAAGCTCAAGAGGAGCAACAACAACCATCGGATCGGCGAAGAAAAGAGATCTGGACCATTGATTTCTACGTCCAGGAAGGAGCAGGAGGAGCTCACAGAAGAGGAGATCATCAGTCGTCAGATCTCACTCAGATACCTGTCAGTCATTGGATCGGGTGAAGGCACGCAGAGTTTAGCCTTTGGAGTAAGCGCGCAGGAGAACGGATCTAGGCCGTCAGATCTTGAGCAGATACCCATCAGCCGTCATATCAGACAGGAGTTGCACGAGGTTTACCATCGGGAAAATCCAAGGTGAAATCCTGAAAGGAGGGTTGGCTCATCAAGGTTTCACATATCGGGAAATCGGGAGTCATGAGAACAAGAGATCGAGAATTTCTACAGGAAATTACCCGGAACTGATATGGACCATCCGTTATTGGAGACAGGTGGCGGAGATCGAGGAGTCGGGAGTCGGGATATTGGCATTCCCGTGGACAGGAGATCGGGTAAGTCCACCTTGAAAACCCTGACACAAATATGGGTCTTCCATCTGAGAGAGAACGTGTGTCACGCGATTGTCCATTCCGGAGATCCGGGCACTAGACATCGGGATATGGGCACTCAAGAAATCGGAGTTCCTAAGGTCATGAAAATATGGACATCAGAAGTCACGAAATCCCGAGAGTTAACCAGGACCGTCCATCAGAGGAGGACGCGTGGCAGCAATCAGAGCCATCGGGGAAAGCCCCGACAGGAATTCGTCTATCAGCATTTGGGTCATCGAGATATCGGGAATCCTGGTGACAAGGTGTTTATGCATTTTGGAATCGCGAAGTCTGAAACCCCGATAAGGAGGAAAGCGTCATTGTGGGAGCCAACTGTCAGCATATCAGAGAAGGAAGAAAGCTTCGTTGTGTGGGGACAACTGTCAGCCTATCGGGATTTGGAGGATCAAGAATCCCGTGAGCCAATGCATTGCGACATTGAAAAGCTCAAAACCCCGACGGAGAGGTAAGACTACGGTCACGGGGATAACGGTCATATGGGCCAGGAGCCTAGCTAGGAGAGATAGTGCATAAAGAGCGCGTCGGGATTCGAGGGATCGCGAATCCTGAGGATATATGTATTTGGACATTGAAAAGTCCGAAACCCGATGAGGACGTATGGCTGTGGTCATATAGGGGGAGGTCACATGGACCATGAGCTTAGCCGGAGGGCTAATTGAAGTTAGGGGTGCATTGGGAATTTGAAACCCAAAACCCCGATGGGATACAAGGCTGCGGTCTTATGAGTTAGCGGTCACATGGAGCAGGGCATAGCCAGGAAGGGCTAAGGCTGGAAGAGAGTGCATCGGAAAATTAGTGATCGAGAGATTGCGGAGACAGAGGTTCTTGACATCGAGGAACAAGAAACCCTGAAACCCGAATCTGAGTCGGGGAGGATCACGGTTGAAGTGCAGAGAGCCGTGTGGTTGAACTAAGGACCTGTGGATCGGGTTTTCATCAGAGATTCCAACAGGGAATCAGAAGAGCTAATTCGGTTCGAAAGGGGGAATTTGAACGATCCTATGAGCAGGAGAGCGCGACGAGGTGTTGGTTTCCTGTCTTACTGCATCAAATGGGAAATTAGTTTTATGTGAGAATCGAACTCACAAATTAGTTTCTTAATTTTAAGGGGAAATTGGTTTCCTAGTCTCAAAAAGGAAGATAAGGGTTTCATGAGTTTGTTTGGACTCTTCCTCACTTTATTACAAGTGGTTTCCTAGTCTCAAGGAGGAAGTTAAGGGTCTTCCAAGTTGGTTTAGAAGCTTTCTCATTTTTGAACTTAAGTAGTTATTAGATCCTAAATTTGTGGATCTTGTCTCCTTGAGTTACGGAGTTAAGGAAATACTATATAAACTTCTTATGAAAACTCTATGAAAGGAAGCTTTGGAGGAACCCTTTAGGGATGGTCCCTTGATAGAGAGAGAGATCAAATGAAGTCTTGCTGTTGTCTGAAGAAATGTCACTTATGTGAGAGCCTTGGAGCATGTGCCACATTTTGTGAGAAGATTTCAACCCTTTCAAAGAAAGGATAATCAAGCGATTTGTATTCCAAGAGGATCCGGAGACGTAGCCACGATGGCCTGGTGAACTCCATTAAAAACTCAATGACCTCTTGCCTCATGACTTGATATTTTGTATCATGTTTTCTTATACATATTTTGATTTCCACAATTATGATTGTTAAATGCATTAAGTAATGGATCATGGGACTAACAACACATTCACCAAGTTATATTCAATTTGGATTCAGTTCTTCATAAAAACATCTTTTCACCTTTAATGCAATCAATTTCAATAGATACGAATTGTAAATGTGACCTTTATTAAGTGGAATAGAACCAAAACAAGATTGGTATCAGTGTCACCCCAGTTTCAGATCAAGTGGTATTAGAGCAGGATTGACAAGTATTATAGGTGTTGAATGCAAGATGGAAAATACATCAAAGAAGGCATGGCTCAACAAGCTACAGGAAATCAACTAGATCATTCAAGCAAAGAATGCCAAGTTGAAGAAGATGTTGTGAGATGCAGACGAAGAGAATCATATATTGTGACTTCAATTACAAGCCACAGAAGAGGATTGGGAAAAGTTTCAAGGTGATGATGGCTTAGAAAAACCATCCCCCACACCTGATCTAGAAATGGTAACTAAGGTAAACAATACTTCTTTAGTTTCATGTTCTTCTCCTCATGATGATGATTTTGGTGATTTTGAAAAGCACACTATAGGAATTGGCTTGAAGCTAATGAAGAAAATGGGATATGACGGAGGATGCCTTGGAGCCAATGTCCAAGGCATTGTGAACCCCATCGAAATGGTGGAACTACCTCGATATGCAGAATTGGGCTATGCCATAAAGGAAGTTGGAGATTTCTCCAAACCAATGGGGAAAGAAACTCCAAAACCATAGAAGCAAGAGAGTCCTCAAGTGACAAGTTTGAATCAGAGAAGGATGAGATCACATCATACCATTCCAATGATCGTGATTACGAGTCATCTCAAAAGGGAGATGTGCATTACAAAAGGGGAGCTCAGGCAAGTTCTCCTCTCCAGACTTGCACTAGAGACAACCAAGCAAGGTATAAAAAGTCTCATTATTCAAATGTTCCTTTTGATTACAAGCAAATTGGCAATGTAAAACAAAGTTTATGGTGTAGAAAACCCTATACATTTTGCGGTTTGAATAATCATGTTGCTGCCAAGTGTTGGAAAAAAATGGCTTTGTATAGGAAGGTTATGGCCACCAGGAAGAAGCCAATACATGAAGACCCTTCTCCACATTAGGAGAAAAAGAAGGGCATGAAAACACGGGTAAAGAAAAAACATTGCACCCATTGCAACAAGGGTGGACATTAGGAAGCCACATGTTGGACACTCCATCTAGAGCTGCATCCCAAGAATAACAAAGTTGGGCAAGCACCTATGAATGAACCAACCGATGAAGCAACTCAGAAAGGAATCCAACTATAGGAAGAAGGCTAGCTACGGGAAACGAGATAGCTCGAGAGGGAAAACCTATTCATCTTGATGACTGAAAGGATGGGTAGACTTTTTGAGTTAGTTGATAGTGGCCATCATTTTAAATCACTTTTTGCTTCTAAGACCCCATAGAAGGGCACATTTGTAAAAGTGATGAGTAACATTACTTATTCATGTAACATAGTGGTATTTTAGGATTTTTATTAGTAGCTTCCATGGGGCTCAAAAATACCTCAAAAATAAAAGCGCCTATAATTCGACGGAAACACATCAAGTCGAAGAGATCAATGAGTACTTTCCAACAGTGCAAATGACTCGTCAAACAGAGTTTGGATGAGAAAGTTATGGCCATCTGAAGTTTTCGGGAAACAGGTGAAACTGGGGAAGTCCATACAGTGCTAACGTGGAAGCACGAGAGGACACCACATGTCATCCATACGGATGACATGGGAGGCCATATAGACTGATGTGGCAATACAGACATTGAAGTAGGATGTTGATGTTGTAGTATGACGATGATGTGGTAGTGCAAAATTGATGTGGCAGACCATACATATGATGACGTCAACATGACATGACATTCTAACTAGGTGTTAACATGGTCATAGGGATGATGACATCAACATGACATGGAATTTTGACCGGGTGCTGACATGGCAGTACATATGATGATGTCAACATGATGTGGCATGTTGACTAGGCATTGACGTGCTAGACCATACGGATGACGTCAGCATAACGTGGCATGCTGACTTGGAAAACCATACAATTGACGTGGAATACTGTACAACTGATGTGGCATATCATACAAATGACATGACATATCATACAGATGATGTGGCAGCACTAGAAGCCACCACGTGTCCCTCGAAAATGGATTTTTGACCGCCACTTGGGCCAATACAAAAGTGCCATGTGGCACCCTGAGGAGGTACCACATGGCCCACTTGTAGCATGCCATGTGATCGTGACATCAACATATGACTAGCATGCATTTTTAGATTTGTACAAGCATTTAATGTAGGATGTACAAACTGTTTGGCACATTTTTCGAGGTAGAGAGTCCATGGGGGTCCAAAAGTCACAGTGACAAAATTAGACGAAAATACAGTCATTTTTGCATGATTTCTTGCCACGAATCCAATGGTGTAGTCTATTTTTTGATCCAAGTAGTGGATTTTCAGGGCTCATGACTGAAGCCCACTTTTGTCATTAATGCATGGCACATAAATTGAGGCAGAGAGCCCAAGGTGGGCCATAAGTGACTGTGTCAGAATTTGACGAAATTATAGTCATTTTTTCACGGCTTTTCACCATAAATCCATTGGTGCAGTTAGAATTTTGATTCGAGGAACGAATTTTCGAGCTCATGGAAGAAGCCCACTTTTGTCATTAATGCATGACACATTTTTTGAGGCAGAGTTGCACTTTTTAGAACATGTCGAGTTTATAGTCAAAAGTTACAGAATGACAAGACAGACACGTTGGTGCTATGTATGACAATACTTGAGCAATGCTTTGAGCACCTTGACACAAAAACCAATGTAAGTTTTATGCATTTATGGTTTTTTCCTCTTTTTAAAAATTGCAAGAGGATGAATGTATGTTGCAGATTCTGGTGATCTTTGAGTGTTGTAGCAGGGCAGGAAGATCTGAATTATTGAAGGAAATTCATTGTTTGAGACTTACACACAAACTGAGATGGTGCGGTAAGAGGCCATTTTGACACGTCGATCGAAAGTAGTCATGCTTATAGTCAAAAGTCTCAGAATTGCAGGACAAGTGTGATGATGATGGAATTTGCCTTGTTTATTATGTGTACATTTTTGTAATGGGGGGATTTTAAGAACGATAGAGTTTCCACTAGTGCACATTTGAGGGGTATTCACTTTAATGTTAATGATGTAAAAGGTTGTAATTAGCCACTCTTGAAAGCTAAGTTGCAGGAAATGCCCCCCCCCTGTTTCCTGTCCCGAAACGGTACGAAACTCCAAAATGGGTACGATATGGATGGGAAACGTTGCCGACCGTACTGTATGACATTTATTGATTTGGAAACATTGTACGGTATGGCTGGTGACATTTCCTGACTGTACCATGCCAATACGACCATGTTTCGCTGGATTTCAAAGATAAATTAGGGGAAAAAAAGGGGGTCATGGGTGTTGATTTTTTATAATCTAGATTAAGCATGTAGTTCATTTCAATTTCATCATGTCATAACCATAAACAAGAGTGTTGTAGAAACCAAGATCACAAGAAGAAACACTATGCACAAGTACACAAGATATATCTTGGGAAACCCTTCTCAACAAGGGAGAAAAACCCAACTAAATCCTTTGCTATATTCTTCAAGAGAAAGACCTTTCACCACCAAGAATGACTTAGCACACAAGAGGGTGCTTAAGCCCTAGAAACCCTAGCACCCAAGAGAGTTGCGCCACTTTTCCAAGTAGAAGTGTTTGTTGAAATTTCCAAACTCATAAGGAAGATATTATTCTACAATGGAGAATCATCTCTTACTTATATTAGACTTGACCACTCAACAAAGGCATCTATTGGCTCAACAAGGCCGACCTCTTTAAGTCACTATATAATTTATTATTATTAATATTATTATTAATATTAATATTAATATTAATATCAATATTAATTATCTTTTACATTTATTATTAAACACATTAAGGTGGGGTCGAACTGTACCCTTTACATAATAACTAGGGTTATAGGTAGGTCTGATTCTTGAAAAATATATAGCAAAGGATCTGATACACCCACTAGTGCTCATCCATTAGGGGCACATCCATAGGGATGCCATGAATCTGATTCACTGCACTACATAGATGAATCAGGTCCTCACACGTTCACCTGTGCTTGTCCACAGGCATGCCCACTCTACAGATCTACTTTTCCACTACCACCGACAGGAGAATCATTTGGAGTCTTCTCGTCAACTCTACTGCTTAGAGGAGAATATCACATCATCTTCATTTCTGTTCACATGACGATGTGCCCAACACTTTTGGGATTTCTCACGTTCACCTTATGCTCAGCCACAGACACGTCCTAACTCAACAGATCGCTTTTCCACCGGATAATCATCTGGATTTCTTCTCACTCACGTCATGGACGAGGTTATCTCTACGTTCCTGACTCTGTCTCAGGCAGGAACCATGAACCCTTCTTAGGGTCTTTCTCTCAGGTTTGTAAGCTGAGAGAAAGACTCACATAGCTGCTATGTTCCACATCTCACAAGTTTGTAAGCTGGAGGATGTCTCCCATAGATGCATTCATCAACACTCCCTCTCAGATAGGGAGGCATTCTTCATCATTCTAAGTCTCATACAAATGTACTTTGAATTTTGTTTTTGGATGGAGTCATCAATACTCCCTCTTAACTTGGAAGGCGTTCTTCACTAAGTTTAAATGTTTGCAGTCTGCTTAGGTGTAGGAAGGTACTGCAACTATACAATCTTTCTTTTGTATCATATCTCTGATATGAAGGTATTTCATCTCGTCGTGTTTTGATTCATCAAGAAACTAGGAGCTTTACACGTGGCTCTCTATCATCATCATAGGATCCATCTCATGATTAGGTAAATCTGTCGAAAGTTTGTGAAGCCACATTGCTTTGCACACTCACTTTTATATATACTCTGTCTCTGGTGCACTCAAGGCCACAAATTTTTGTTTCCTGCTATGTTAGGAAACCCTGGAAGACTTCAAGGTAGACCATCAACTGGATGTTCTCTTTCGTTCCACTGTACTTTCTTCTCAATTTGAATCAACATATTCTGCAAACTCAAGTTCACCTTGGAGGCATATATCGAACCATATCCAACTGTCTTAATACATTTTTTTTTGTTTCCTAGTGAGTTTGTCTCGATTGACTCATCACATTCATTGCATGGCATGAATCGAATATGGTGTTAACCGAATACATCAGTGATCCAATCAACTGTGGATTAGTCTTGTCTGAATCATCATCAATCTTCTTCTTTAAATCCATCACGGTGGATTTGCATTCTGTCATACTTCTTTAATATTACCACTGTATATTTTCCTTAAATCAGGAAAATTTCATTGGTCCTCTATCATAGTTCTTGTCCCAAGAAGTAGTGTATCATACTCAAATCCTTTATGAAAATCAGAAGTCAATGCTTTCTTGTTTTCAACAACAAGCCTTTGTGAATAAGTCATCAAAATCAAGCTCTTGTCATCAACACTGTAATAATATAGATTTGGATAAGCAATACTTTTGTTGAAACCCAAACTCATCAAGAATCCATCCATTTGATATAGTTTCCAATTCATAGATGGTAGTGCAGATGGAAGTGTACCAGGCTTACTGGATCAAGTGTCTCATCATAGACAACTCCCTTTGTTTATGAGGAACCTCTGGATATAGATTTTGTTTTGTATTTCTTGATACTTCCATCAGCTGCATGCTTGATCTTATAGATCTACTTGGAAGTTACCACAAACTTCCCTTTCTGGTCCCTGAATAATATCTTATGCATCATTCTTTAAGATATACTGGTATTCTTCGCTTATGGCATCTTGCCATACCAGTTCTCTTGTTGTTTCTCTAAGACAAGGAGTCTCAGCATCAATGAAGTGGATCATGACTAAAGGATAGCTCGAAAAACTCTTTTGCTTTCTCGGAAATGTGCCTTGAGAGGCTTGTATGTTTCTCCACCTCTTGCAGAGTGAGTCTAGGTAGGCATTTTATGCCTTACTACAATATCTTTGAACATATCAACTGGAGATCCTGGATAACTCGGAGTAATGTTTGTCTCCCTCTAAATTTCTGAAGGGGGAGAAGGTATTGTCTCACTGTTAATCTCCATCTGATATTTTCTGGTTCTTTGAAAAAACTATCTCTCTTTCAAGGAAAACATCTCTTCTTGTCTCAATCTGTCTCTTACTAGGGATGTCTTTGAAGATTCATTGTATCCTTTCTTCCTAAAGTATCTATCTTGAAATTCTTCTCTTTGGGTACATGGATGTATATGGTCATGTACATAGTCTACTTCATATCTCATCTAATATGTTTCCTTCTGCAACCTTCACTATGGCTTCCTCAAGGTTATCACCTGTGACTAGAACAAGGTCAACAAAACAACAAGAAAGAACAATACTCTTTTGATAATAGTAGATAAAACAAAAACATGAATAATCATCATAGTATCTCTTTTAGAGCTATCACTTGTGACCTGTCTGAATCAAAGGTCAAAAGTAAGAAATACAATACGAAATGAGGTCAACACTCTTCTAGTGTTGTAATCAAACATTCCTCCATGGTAACCTAGGATCAACACAAGAAGTTTCTCCTAGAGGAGATGTTAGTTGTATCTGTTACATTAATCATTTATCTCCATATGCTCACATGCTACCAAGTATAATACTTTACAAAGACTACTACCTCAACTATAGTGTTTACTTGTAAGTGGGTAGTAATCAACTTTGTCATGTGTTATTTTGAATCTTATCAGCTTAATTAATCAAACCTGGAACCTGGAGTCTTGTCCTCAAGAATGAGTGTGTGTTTTTTTTCTTCCAAGTCTCCTTTACTCAAGATGACAAGTGCTTTCTTCAACCTATCTTTTGTACTAGGACAATATGCTATTTTGACAGAAGGTTGGGTTAGAGAATAAACTCTATGATCTCAACTTTAATCCATCTAATACTTTGACTTTAATTTTGACCAAAGATTAGTATGATGGTCATAGCTTCAACATGCAACCTAGATCAAAATAATGTCATAACAAATAGATGCATATCAGAATAATCAAAACCGGGTTGCATTATTTTTCTGAATGTGTTGGATCTTGAGATCCTTCTGGATCTATCGCAAGAGATCCCTTCTCCTGCAAATACCCTTTAAAGATTAACAATTTAAACTTATGTGAGTACATACCTCCGATAGAATTTGTAGGTAGTGGCATCATCTGGTAGCAGCTGTAATATCTACCAACTCTTAAAAGACTTCAAGGGTGACTGCAACTGGTACAACAACTGATACTTCAACTGATTCTGAAACTGCAATTGCAACTTAGGGTTTTATGAGGAAACCCTAACTTTTAAAACTTCAAATTTTGGAATTCTGATCCAGGGGATAGATGCGCTGAGCTGAGGCGAGTAAGCTGGCGTAGTCAGATTTCTGAAAATCCAAATTTTACCCCCTCAAACTTGATCAGTGGATTTCTGGACTAGTGCTTCTGGTTTTCTGGTACTTCTAGTTTTCTGGTGCTTATGGTATTTTGGTACTTCTGGTACTTTGTGAAAACTAGGGTTTCACTTTTCAGGAGATCTACCCACTAAAAAGGTGCGCTGAAGGTGCCAAGGAGTTCCTTGGGTTAGGGTACACTTTTCTAGATGGTTTTGAGGATGAAAATCTTCTTCAATAAAAAGCCCTAATTTTCTTGTACGACAACAGTGATGCATTTCCTTTTTCTTGTAAAAGATGCTTGTGCAATGGGTTCTTTCAAGAACTATGCTCTGATACCATGTTGATTTTTCACAAGCTAGGTTAAGCATGTAGTTCATTTCAATTTTATCATGTCTTAACCATAAACAAGAGTGTTGCAACAACCAAGATCACAAGAAGAAACACCATGCACAAGTACACACGATATATCCTAGGAAACCCTTCTCAACAAGGAAGAAAACCTAGCCAAATCCTATGTTATATTCTTCAAGAGAAAGACCTTTCACCACCAAGAATGGCTTAGGACTGAAGAGGGTTCTTAAGCCCTAGAAACCCTAGCGCCCAAGAGAGGTGCACCACTTTTCCAAGTAGAAGTGTTTGCTAAAATTTCCAAACTCACAAGGAAGATATTATTCTACAATGGAGAATCATCTCTTACTTATATTAGACTTGACCACTCAACAAAGACGTCTATTGGCTCAACATGGCGGACCTCTCTAAGTCACTATATAATTTATTATTATTATTATTATTAATATCAATATCAATATTAATATTAATATTAATATCAATATTAATTATCTTTTACATTTATTATTAAACACATTAAGGTGGGGTCGACCTGTACCCTTTACATAATAACTAGGGTTACAGGTAGGTCTGACTCTTGAACAATATATAGCAAAGGATATGATACACCCACTAATGCTCATCCACTAGGAGCACATCCATAGGGATACCATGACTCTGATTCACTACATTGCACAGATGAACAAGGTCCTCCCACGTTCACCTGTGCTCGTTTATAGGCACGTCCACTCTACAGATCTGCTTTCCCACTTCCACCGATAGGAGAATCATCTGGAGTCTTCTCGTCAACTCTGTTGCTCAGAGGAGGCTATCACATCATCTTCATTTATGTTCACATGACAATGTGCCCAACACTTTTGGGATTTCTCACATTCACCTTGTGCTCAGCCACATGCACGTCCTAACTCAACAGATCTCTTTTCCACCGGATAATCATCTGGAGTTCTTCTCACTCATGTCATGAAGGAGGTTATCTATACGTTCCTAACTCTATCTCAGGCAAGAACCACTAACCCTTCTTAGGGGATTTCTCTCAAGTTTGTAAGCTGAGATAAAGAATCACATAGCTGCTATGTTCCACATCTCACAGGTTTGTAAGCTGGAGGATGTCTCCCATAGTTGCATTCATCAACAGTGGGGCCCCCAAACTGCCAGTTAGTTTTAGTAATAGTTTTTTTTACATTCTCCAAAGAGAATAAAGATGATTTCCTGCCTTTTTGTTTTAATTAAAAAAATAAACTTCTTGAAATANTTTAATATATATATATATATATATATTTTTTTTTTTTTTTTATTTTTATTTATTTATTTTAATTTTTTTATATACGGTGTTTCCCCCGACATTTCCATTTTTTGAGGGCCTATTTCGTATCGTCCCGGTTTTAGAAACTCAGAATCATTTCCCCGTTTCGTGCAACTTAGCTTGAAAGTGATGATGCCAGTGAGAGGAATTTTGTTCTATGCCTAAACCTTGTAAGCCTTGTTGGAACCATTGTAAGGGGTCTTGTAGCCACTTTTGAGTGAGAGGCATTGCTTTGCCTAGGCCTGTTTTGGGAACATTGTAAATGGGTCTTGTAGCCATTGTTGAGTGAGAGGCATTGTTTTTCCTAGGCTTGTTTGGAAATAATTGTAAACTTGTCCATGGGTGTTTCATAAACTCTTGGAAAATATGGTATTGCTTTGAAAAATTGTAATCCATGTACTGTTAGCTATAGATTTTCATTGATGCAAGTGTTGGCATTAACATCCTCATTCCGAAGTACAAAGGTGAAGGAGAAGAAATGTGTGGTATTCCAAAGACATTTGTTATGTAGATCAAGGAATCAGCTATAGATTTGCATTGGTGGAAGTGTCGACATTGACATCCTCATTTTGAGGTACAAAGGTGAAGGAAAACAAGGGTGTGACCTGCCATAGACATTTGTTATGCAGATCGAGCAGTGGGGAAGTGCATCATGGAGTGTAAGACTCTTCCTAGAAGCTGGTTGAGGATATTCACATTACATTTCCTCTCTATACTTTTGGAGGACCAAAAGTGATTTTTGTGGGGAGGTTTGATCCGGGAGGATCTCCACATGGAAAATTCCTACTTTGCACGCCATGGGATAAATCATTAAAAAGTTTGATAATAGGTAGAAAAGAATAATTAATGCTCATGAATGAATTAATTAAATTGTAAAAATTATTAATACTTAAAATGAGTACGCGAAACTCATGTATTAGTCATGCACTTTTGAAAAATGATTAATGCTTGAAGTGAGTTTGAGAATCTCACATATTATTCAAAAATGGGAAATTAGTTTTATGTGAGAATCCAACTCACAAATTAGTTTCCTAATTTGAATGGGAAATTAGTTTTATGTGAGAATCCAAATCACAAATTAGTTTCCTAATTTGAAGGGGAAATTGGTTTCCTAGTCTCAAGGAGGAAGTTAAGGGTCTCATGAGTTGGTTTGGACTCTTACTCACGTTATTACACGTGGTTTTCTATTCTCAAGGAGGAAGTTAAGGGTCTTCCAAGTTGGTTGAGAAGCTTTCTCATTTTTGTCCTTGAGTAGTTATTAAATCCTAAATTTGTGGATCTTGTCTCCTTGAGTTATGGAGTTAAGGAAATACTATATAAAATCCTTATGAAAACTCTATGAAAGGAAATTGTGGAGGAATCCTTTAGGGATCATCCCTTGATGGAGAGAGAGCTTAAATGTAGTCCTTCTGGTGTCTGAATAAATGCCACTTATGTGAAAGCCTTGGAGCATGTGCCACATTTTGTGAGAATATTTCATCCCTTTCAAAGGGAGGATAATCAAGTGATTTGTATTCCAAGCAGATCCAGAGATGTAGCTAGGATGGTCTGATCAACTCCTTTAACAACTCGATGAACTCTTGCCTCATGTGTTGATATTTTGTCTCATGTTTTCTTATACATATTTTGTTTCTACAATTATGATTGTTAAATGCATTAAGTAATGGATCATGGGACTAACAACACATTGACCAAGTTATATTCAATTTGAATTTAGGTCTTCATAAATACATCTTTTCACCTTTAATGCAATCAATTTCAATAGATCTGAATTGTAAATCTGACCTTTATTAAGTGGTATAGAACCAAAACAAGATTGGTATCAGTGTCACCCTAGTTTCAGATCACAAACATTGTCATTTTTAGGTAAAGGGAGGAAATGTTGTTGGTGAATGGATGTTCTTGTTATTGGACTATTGATCACATTTATGCTTGGGTTGCCACATTATTTTCTACTAGTATAGCTCTATTGTTTCAAGGCTGTTACACATTTTATATGGATTTTTTAGGTGTTTAGAGAAGGGTTATGTGAGAGGCTTCCAACCTTCTATATCTATTGATGTAACCATAATTGTTGATGAAGATAAAGGGTGTTATTAATTCATGTTTTGGTGACTGTTTGTATGTCTCTTTACTTTGATGGTTATACCATATCCTAGTTGATTTTGAGTTGGACATGAAATGGCACCGTTGAGATATTTTCATTAGTTCTATGAATCATTATGGTTGATTGGATTGGTGATGTTCATGTATGACATAACTTGCTAATCTTCCTTGCATTCTAAGTGTCTTCATCAAGTTATGTTTTGACTCCATTTTCCTAAAGGACAAGGCACTAGGTTTTGATGAAGATATTCAGAATAAACTGAATTCTCTTCAAACCAAAATGGATGAATAAGAGATTAGTCCTACACTTGAGGAAAAGGAAAAATAATCGGTAATAAGGTTACAGAGATCCTACATAAAAGAGAAAGAGCATTAGATATTAGCATCCTACATTCTCTTGTTCAAGGTGGGTAATAGAAATACCACATTGATTGACAAGAAAGATTGAGCAAGGAAATTGAAGAATAATATAAAGGAAATTACATTGGAAAATGGGGAACAAGTATCTGGTTTTCAAGAGAAAGATTGAGCAAGGAAATTGAAGAATAATATAAAACATTGGAAAATGGGGAACAAGTATCTGGTTTTCAAGAGAAACATGAGGAATCCCACTACCTTTTCAAATGAATATATATTAAGAGGATTCCCACTATTTAATTGATGTTTCTCAAATAATTATTGATGACTAGAAGCATAGGGGAGGAAACAGAAAATGTGATTTGGGGACTAGATGTGGAGAATTTATTTGGACTAGGTAGTTTTTCAATTTGATTTTACCAAGAATGTTGGCATATAATCAATACTAATCTCAAATACATGAAAAAAAGTCTCATATCAAGGAAAAATTAGGTGGTGGGGTTAATTCCTCCTTCCTAGCTTTGATCCCCCAAAAGGAATCCCACGTCTTTCTCTCGTTTTCACCCAAAATCTCTATGTAATGATTCTTATAATACTCTGATTAAAATTATGGGGAACATGATTAGATTCATTATACCAATTATCATCTTAGAAAATCAAGAGCGACTAGTTTAATAGTGAAAAATTGTAAATAATATTATATTGTTCCAAGTGCCAATCCTCTCGAGTTGAACCAACAATAAGTGGGGGCTCATCATGAAAATTTATATGGAAAATGATTTTGATAGAGTGCATCATGGTTCTCTATTCGACATCCTCAAAAAACTCGGATTTTCTCCCCAATTTATCAAATGGATAAAGGCTTGCAATGGATTCCCATGGACTGATTCACTAGTAAATGGATGGTCAACCTCCTTTTTCGAAATTCAAAGAGGATAGTGCCAAGTTTTCTTGATTTCCTCTATGCTCTATATTTTGATGGTTGAGTGGTTGGTATAGATTTTAGAGAATGAAAAAGCTACTAGAAATTTAATGGGTATCTCCATTGCTAGAGGAGTAAGATTGATCAAAACCTAGTGCCTTGTGTTGTTTTAGATGATTTTGATCAAGGTTTCCAGGAAAACTCTATGTCGAGCGACAGGCAGTTCCCATCATAGAAACCTTGAAAATTCATGGTCGAAACTGGCCAACTCCATGGCCTGAACTATCAAGGAAGTCGATGCTCCAACATAAACCTTAATGAAAAAGAGGCAAAGACGGGCGGGGATAAAGAATAACTGTCAAGATCAAACAAATGTATAGATAAGGCGGGGAATAATCTGACCACCCTACAATATTAAACAAAAGTTGTGCCTAGAATTACCCTTTGCAATATTGACATTGACATAAGTAATGAAAATAATTCTATCTTTGAGGATTTATATTCACCATATGAAGGAAGAAGTGATACTTTTTTGTCTATCAGATCCCATTGTTGTTAAAAATATGAATATTGAGATGAAAAGGTGATTCATACCGATTCAGGTGGCATTATTGCTCCTCTGATCAAATCTCTTGTTGGCTTTGTCTCTTTGGTAGGTCATTGTATCCAAGTGGTGCATGGACGGGCTCTCCATGCGGAGGGGGTTGGACTCTCCAGGTGGAGGGTTTTGTGAGTGCATGGTCGAGCTCTCCAAGTGGCGTAGGGGTTGGGCTCTGAGGGTTTTGTGTCTACAGAGCAGGATTTGGGCCACTCTTTACGAGGAGGGTTTTTGTTTGGAGGATTAATTTGTTTTTGTTGTTGTTTGTTTTATTTTGTGATATATAATATATAATTATATTAATTATATTCTATATAATTATATTAATTATATTCTATATAATTAATATATTTATTTATTATATAACTAATATATTTATATATTATATAATATATTAATTATATAATACATAATTAATATGTTATATAATTAAAAATGTTAGTGATTACCCATTGAAAAATGTTTGGCCTTCCCTCTACTCCTATACAATGAGGTGAGATTGACCCCTAACCATTTAACACTTAATCCCTATATTAATCATTACCCCTACATAATTACTATATTATAGCTCTATTACACTGCAAACCCCTAATATAGCTCTATTAATCGGGGCCTATGACGATGACAACGATGATGATATGATTATGATCATGACAATGGAAATGCCAATGATGATGACAATGACGATGAGGACGACGATGATGATGCCAATGATGATGATATGATGATGATCCTGACCATGGAAATGACGATGACGACTGCAAAAATGATGATGATGACCATGACAACGATGACAACGATGATGACTATGACATTAACGATGATGATGATGATGATGACCATGACCATGACGACGACGACGACGACGATGATGATGACAACTTCGACAATGATGATGATGATATTGATGATGATGGGCATGACGACGATGATGATGATGATGACGATGACGATGAAGGGTTTCCTCCCCTTTATTTGTTATATTTTAGATTGGTTAATCCACTGTATGTAATTTTAAATTCTAGACTTTGTAATATAATCGAAAGTGGATATACATCTAAACTATTATTTTCAATCATTTACTTTATCTATTTATTTCCTTCTATTTATCTTACATCTCCTTATCCATATCTAGTTCCTTAAATAGGTCTTATATGATGTATTCTTAGTCATCTTAGGTTTCTTTCTAAGGTTGTTAATCTTGATTTTACACCTTTTTTTCCCTTCAACTTGAACTTCTTATCCTTGTTTTTCATCTCCTTGTATGCTTTATGAATTTTTGTTATTTTTACCCATAATAAACAATAATTAGTGGTGGGATTGCATAAACCAATGGAATTGTACAAACTGTTGGCACACGATTATAAGGCCCCGGGTTCAATTTATTCTACTAGCAAACCTTGTAGACACCGACCCTTTCAGATTCACCTGCATGCAAGTGAAGTCTCACCTAAGGCATATATTGGGGTTATAAGAACCAAGTTTCTGCAGGAACGAGGAGATGGGAGGCGATCATCATAATCATTCCTACTTATCTATCCTGTGCGAAATATCATGTGTCTCTGTTCCTTTAGTTAATTGGTAAATTCAATTATACATCACCATTATATTGCAGATCGCAACATAAACTATTCACTGTAACATTCATAATTATTGCGCATCAATTATCTAACACACAGATCTAGATATAGATATGCATAAATAGAACATCCATGAACAATCACATAAAAATAGATGTAGACATAGACTTTAACGTGGTTCACCCACACTTTGGGCTACGTTCACAATGACTGGATTCTTTATTATTATTTGTGCAATTCATATCAGACTTGTGCATTTCACTTACAATAGATATGTCATGATATCTTTCTCCATCCCGCCTAGTCGCTCTGTAGTGCAAGCCGCTCTCTGCAATACTCTCCCTAAACCTTCAGACATAAACTCTCTTTCTTATTCTTAGGCTATTCTCTCAATCTCTTTGCAAAAACATCAATAACCTATTCTACCTGACCCATTACATATTTATACATAGAATTTAGGGCTCAAAACCCTATTCACTTATCCCCCAAAATCCTATGATGACTCATGATTACACTCAATGTTCAGGTGTGCTTTTTCTATCTTTGCACCTGCATGTTGTTTTTCCTTGTTGTTCGTCTGCTACTTTATCTCCTTCTTTTTCACGTGTCCTCATTCTTTGTTCTTTGAACTATCTGTCCAATATGCCCCCAACAGTCACCTGTGGCTTGTCCTGAGCCACTCAATCTTGTCGTGTCATGCCCCTCCATGTTTACATGAACTTTTGGGAGGTTTCCTTTGTTGTAGTGACTTCTTTCTTGACTTCTACTTCTTGTTACAAAATATCCTCTACGACCTATGTAGTCAGGGTCATAAGTTTATCCTCGTTGTCATGCACTGCTTGCTTTACCTTGTCCTGCACAACTACTAATTCCCCTATTACTCTTAGTGATTCATCATGTAGCGATACTAATCATTGTTGGAGAATCTTATGTCGGTACCATATCTTTTCTATTTCATTATATGATTACCTTTGTGCCAAGATGGCCTTTGCCAAAGCCTTCTGTTCTTTTTCCTACACATCCCTCAATCTAGCTTCCACAACCTTCATTTATGGATCCTCCATTAGGTTTTTACAGATCTACGTGCTTTCCTCGAATAGCTTTGTGCATTCCTCCTCCATTCTCTTATTACTTGCTACTGCAATGATAACAATTATTTCTCTTTCTTCCTTTTCCTATGGTGGTGTTCCTGGCCTGGCATGCGATTTCAAGTCTTCAATCCTACTACATAATCCTTTAATGACTTCCCTGATTTTTGAGACTTGTTCTCCAGGTGTAGCTTCTACCACCATTGGCATTTCTGGAATATCCTTATAGATTTTTTGGATGGCCTTTCATATTCTCTTTGCCTGCTGCTCAGCCTCATCCTTCTCCTTCAATATTCTCTTGGAATTTTCCTCATCTTCACTCTTCTCCTTCAACATCCTGTCAACATTTTCCT
The DNA here is from genome assembly GCA_009831015.1 of Picea engelmannii. Classification (NCBI taxonomy): domain Eukaryota; kingdom Viridiplantae; phylum Streptophyta; class Pinopsida; order Pinales; family Pinaceae; genus Picea; species Picea engelmannii. The sequence goes on from ML798118.1 coordinate 165,930, forward strand.
CAACTGTGGTCTTCTCCTCTACAACAATTGTATACTCCTTTTGAAGTTTTTTTTTTCTCCGCGACCACCTTTTCCAACTCACTTGATGTTGATTTTGATGTTGATTTTGCGCAAAACTGCATCTCCTGCATAATGTTGATGTGCAATCCCTGTAGAATTGTTGTGGGCATCTGTGAGATGATTAAGTCCAGTTGAATTAGTCATTGTACCTACTACTGCATCTTGGGTGTAGGAAACCCAATCACATCTGGTGAAATTTTCAACACTCTGCGCCCTATTTCCATCTTTGCAAAGTAAGACATGGCCCCTGTCTCCCCAGTCGGGCTTATTGATGGTATTTCTTCGGATCGACGCTATGGTATTATCCTTACTACTCCCAAGAGCTACTGCAATGATGTTAGTTGTTCTTGCACCTGCTAGTGCAGCTCTTCTTGTTTTTGCAATGCTTTCTCAACTGCTTCTTCTCCGACATACCTGACTTGATAATCGATTATGTCAATGTCATCATCTGTTAGAGTATCAATGCATGACTCCTTGTGAGCTTTCTTCTTCTTGCGCACAGGGGTGGTTGTCCATTTTCCCTTGTCTTTCCTCTTCTCTATGACTATTTCCTTAATGTATTTTTCATCTCCACCCTATTCATCACCCTATCCATTACCTTGTCCATTTCCATTTCCATCACCCTGTTCTTCTGCATCATGTTCCAGGCACTCCGCTTCTATTCCATTTGCTGGAATCTTCCACTCTGGATCCCAATATTGCATGATCAGGTAGATATATTATTATGTGATATTCTTCTCTTAGGTCGTTCTTGGCCTATACATAGATATGATGCTGGTCTGCTCTGAATTTCATAACCGAGGTGTATGCCTCTACCAATTACGGTGAAATGTGTGGGGTATCCTTGATGCATTTTCGAATCATTTCTCCATATAGGAATAACTCCACGTTAGTATAGATATGTCTTCTTTTGTTAGTTGTGTACTAAAAGTTATAATACCTGGCTGCTAAGCAAGGCTTACCTATGAGTCCCAAGAACTACACATCCTCTGGATCTTCCGATGTTGTGAATGCAATCAGAAAAAATAGCCATGGATAATGGAATTCCATGCCTCTATCCTGTGCTTCTGCACAGTCTAGGAGGAATTGGTTCAATAAGTAAGGCGCCCAACTCACCAATACCCCCTCGACACACTTCTTAGTGACGACTATCACTCTCGCTGGCACTTGGTATTTTCTACATTTCCTCAGTAACTTACACGCTAATGCATGTGTTGTAATCTTGACTGTTGGGTTGCATATGCTTGGCACATCCAACCCACACACACGTCTAATTGTATGAAAATTTTCCATCATTGTCTCTAATAAAGTCCTACCATTTTTCTTGCTTACAAACAATGAGTTTGGATCTTGTCCCTGGGTTGGTAAACCTATTTTCCTTAAAATAAGGTCCGTATCTATGGAGATTGGCCTTTCCAACCACAAATACCTTCCATGCACACAAGTTAGAAGTAACTTAACATATGCATTCACCTCATTGCTTTGACCAAAATGTGGGATGTAGAACAAGTTTAGGATGCCTGATCGCTCCAATCCTTTGGCCCATGATTTTAGCACTGGTATGATTTGGTTCATTGTTGGATCTCTCTTCAATTCCAAGTAATGGAATGACACAAGTCCAGGGAACTCCACTATGTTTGTAATGTCATGGTCCATATATTTTAGTTACGAGACCTTGCCTAACATGTCTTCATCCACGATGACTCTGTCTAGAATGTCAAGCATCACCAATTCGTAGTAGGGAGTATTTTGCAATGTCACTGGTGGGGCATCATATTTCCTTCATGGAATGTAGTCTCGAGGAAACCTTGGTTCCGACGATGAGGCTCCCAGAGGCTCTTCAACCTCTATTTATACTTTTTGTGCTCTTGTTTGAGCTTTCTTAGGTACGAGCTATGTTGCTTTTGGTCGTACTATTTTTGTAAACTCGTTACCAGTGACATTGCTTCGACTCTAGGGTTTTTCTCAGCTCTGCATTATAGTTCTTGGCTCTCTCTTACTCACATGTAATTCTAAGTAACAATAACCAATGCTCGTTGACCCTTCACGACATTTGTGCCCCTTCGCCAATTTTCCATGTCCCTTCATGCCTAAATTAACTGTCTCATCCGCTAGTGGTGTGATGAATGCTTTATTTAATGTTTCTTTATTACCATATCTTCCATTGGATTTGTACCTCATACGGATAGTCTGTCACGATTCCTGGCGACTGTTTCCATTTGTGGCTATAGATCATCTTTATAACTTGCCATTAATGCTCTTTAACCGTCATTTCCACCCTTTTAATGCCTTTAATAGTTGTTATGGTCGTGTTCCATGCATTTCTTTTGTGCACACCTAACTGTCTTTGTGTTGTTTCTTTTATCGACGCAACACATTTTTTTTTGTGCCCTTATGCTCATTGTAACTTCAATTTTTTTGTTTTTGTTTTTCCTTTGTTTTTCTTTTCTCTTTTTCTACTTTTTATTTCTTTTTGTCTTTTTCCTACTATAATACACTACTATGGTACATTCGATCTTGTGCAACTCATATTATGTGCAGACGATCAACCGTATCTATAGATTTTCAGCCAACTTCCATTCACCATGCCTCCCAAGGCTTCTCCATTCAACGTTTTCAACTGCACAACACTTTCCTTAGTCACCTGCTGAATCACATCTGATCCTAGCCAATGCATTCAAAAATTTCCTGGATGTTGCATAAACTTACTGTCGTACATTAACACTAAGTCCCCCACTCGAAACTTTTTATGTTTAATATGTCTATCATCCCATGCCTTTTATCTTTTCTTCTGAACTTGTTGATCGAACCTTGCGACAAATTGATCTTCCTCAAGATATATCAACTGTCACAATATCTCCTCAACCATGAAAAAGTCCAAAATATTAGTAATTACAGTAATGCACAGGCTAAGCACAATAAAATCCATCAACATCACTGCTTCTTGGCCATAGACCAACCTAAAAGGTGTATGCCATGTCAACTTTTTGCTCGTAGTCCTGTATGCCCATAATACTGCAGGAAACCTTAAGTCCCAATCATTTCTCCCTACATTGCATATCTTTGTCAACACATTCTCCATAATTTTATTAAAATTATCTACTGTCCCATTAGCCTGAGGGTGATATGACATGCTACTCTGTTGATGAATTTGAAATTCCTCAGTCAATGCTGCAATTGTCTTATTCAAGAAGTGTGTTCCTTGATCACTGAGTAAAATGCACAGGCATCCAAAGCGTGTAACTACATTCTCAAATAGAAACCTTGCAACAGTCTTCGTGGTGCAGTCTATGACTGGTGCTACTTCTACCCATCTGGTAAAATACTATGTTGCAGTGATTATATACCTAGCTCCTAATATTCTTACTGATGGGTTGATTGGTCCAAAAACGTCTATTGCCCATTTATCAAATTCCTGCAATGTAATATGTGGATGTAAAGGAATTTCATCCCTTCTGGATGAATTTACCACCCTTTGACAAACATTGCATGTATGAAATTATTCTTTTTCATCCTTACGAAGTGTGGGCCACAAGAGCCCTGCGCACAAAATATTCTATGTTGTCACTTTACCTACATAATTCCCTCCTACAATTCCTTCATGTGCTTCTGAGAGTATCATTGGGATTTCATGCTCTAACACACATCGTCTCAATATTCCATCTACACCTAACTTGTATAATTTCCCTGCAATTATCTGATAGTTTGCTTCTTTCACCACTAATTATTTCTTATATGCAACTATCATGTCTGACGAGACAATTCTTGTACTTAAAAACTGCACAATGTCTATGAAGTAGTTGTTCACCATTGTAACTACAAATAATTGTGCATCTGAAAATTTGTCATCTAGATTGTTGACATCCTCTCCTGATAGTATGCACAATAAGTGATATGGTCCTGTATTCAACTTCCCTGGTTTCACAACAACCTCAAAGTCATATTTCTAGAACCACAACAACCATTTGCATATTCTCCCCCCCAACACTATCTTGTTCACTAAGTATCTTAGCGCAAAATGGTCGATATACATATTAAAGTGAGAACCCAATAAATAATGTCTAAACATATGTAGCACATATACCATTGCCAATCCTTCTCATTCTATGGTAGTGTAATTTTTTTATGCTATTGAAAAATTCCTGCTTGCAAAAACAATTGGATGGTCTATGTCTTCTTCTCCTGGTTGAGACAATAATGCACCCGAATCTATGGATGACACATCCACATGAACATGGAACTCATTTTTCCAATATGGGGAGATCAAAATTGGTGCATTCACTAATTTATGTTTCAATGTATCTAAACCCTTCTTGTAACGACCGCCCAGAGAAACCACTCAAGCTCTAACGCCAGTCGGTAACATTCCTAGCCATAAAGATAGGCCATGCTACTCTAGGGAACACTTTTGTTCCCATACTGCGGAACATACAGTAGCATACCCAATAGTCAACTAAGCAATGCCACCTAAATTTACTCTTTACACTGCATGCAACTAAAACATATACATGCAACATGCTCGTGGAAGCTTTACATCTAAACATAAAAAAACAATTACATTCTATAACATATGACTTTTATATTAAAATAAAAATAATTACCGATATGCATCATTTACAGGAAATTACCCATAAGCACATAAGCAATCATAGTCACATATATGATAAAATCGTAACATGAGCATGTAAATAACAAAACAACATATCCATATATCATACAATTGATACTTATCCTAGAAATATTGTCACCAACTGTTTACAGACCGTCCACGAACCTCCCAGCCATAGACTACATTGTTCATCACTCTCAATAGTGAATCACCCCCGAGCTGGGGCTGAACTCCACCTAGGGTAAAGGGATTCCTATCCAGGCTAAGGCTCATGGACAATAGGAAAGACTCTGTCTTAGGTCCTCACTCAACTAACAACCTACAGCCTCTCATTCCCCACATGCCTGTCCCACCCAAGGAAGTGTGTCGCTTCTATGCTCAACAGTCCCTCGACTGCCTCACTTCCCTTCCAGGGCTTCAACAACAGGCCGGACCAGAAGTCTCAGAGCGCTATAGCTGCAGTTTAGCACCTACAAAAATCAATCCACAACAATTCTCTCACCCAGAGAACTGTTCATGGGCTTGACAACCTGCTTCTTCAATCCCGCTCCAAGATAACCAGGTACACCAACCAAAAAGGATTGGGAAACAGGCTTTGGAAAGGCAAAATGGATGTCTCAAGGATAACAAAATGTATGAGTGAAATGGTCATGGAGTCATTGACTAGATAACTGAGTGTGTTTTTTTTTTTGGATTCACTATGAACTCTTTGTTCCCCCAAAAATGATGGTCAGCCTGTTGATCCCCCCTTTCCCGTTCGTAAGGTCTCCTATTGAAAAATTCCTTCCCTGAGCTAAGTTTCCCGATGATATGAATGCATGTCCCCAACTTGACACTTGTCATATCATAAGTTACTTTTGTCCACTTGTCCCCAACTTTAGAACTTAGGATAAACTAATTATCCATACTTTATATTTTAGGAATATTAATATAATATTCCCTTGACTTTTGACCCTCCCTTTCCCTAACTGGTGAAGTTCAATCCCCCATCTCTTTTATCATGGTCGGTCTTCATGCAATGATGTATTTTATATTAATAATGAGTCATGTACAAAGTAGGTTCTCTAGCCTTTAACATCTAGGCGGGTTGGCCTAATTCCAAGACATAAGCATTCTGACTTATAATACCGGCTCACCAGCCTATAATGCATATTATATACACAAAGGTTCATTGACCTTAATATTGCACGCACTTAGTTACTGCGTGTTGTATCCTTTGTCTTTAAGGTTGCACACAACTTAGTTACTACACTCGGTATTCAGAAATGTGCACATTGTTGGATTACTGAGAGAGGGGGGTGAATCAGTAATAGAGAAATTTAATCCCTTTTAACCATATAATCCAAGCGTTATATCAATGAAGCATTATCATCCAATAACTGCAAATTAAATAAGCAATGAACAAATGAACAATCATACACATACATAGTACACCAGTGTTTTACGTGGAAACCCAAATCGGGAGAAAACCACAGAATGTGTTTTCTTATATGTCTTGAAGAATTACATTCATTGGAAGCACCAACTTCCTTTGTTTTCCAGCTGCAACTAGAAGGAGGCTCCAACCCCCTAGTTTCTCAGGCTACAACCTGAGGGAAGCTCCAACTCCCCACTTCTCTAGCTACAACCAGAAGGAGGCTACAACCCCCTATGTTCTCCATCTATAACCAGAAGGTGGCTACAACCACCTATCCTTGCCCCATCCTGCCACCCTAAAGTAGAAGAAGAATGATGGAACCACTGTCACACTATCACTGTGAGATATACCATTGTAAACCTGTACCAATAAATCTAAACCATGCATCAACCATGCATCAACCTGTACCTCAACCTGTAATCAACCTGTACCATAAACAAGTGCATCAACC
>ML798118.1:204447-215466 GCA_009831015.1 Picea engelmannii
TTTTCCAACCAATCGATGTCAATTAGACAGTCATATGAACCCAATGGTATTATGTTTACATCTACCTTTATGTTGATTCCATTCATGTCTATTTGAAAATCTTTAAACAAATTATTGATCTTTCTCTTAGCCCCTATGGCTAACTGAACTAACCAAGATTTATTATGCTTACTTCTTTGTAAGTGAAATCTTTCAACAATGTTAGCATTTATGTAAGTATGGCTAGCTCCAGAATCAATTAAAATTGCTATGGGATGGTTATCAATCTTACCTTCCACTTCGATCATGGGGGGTTGATATTATGTCTGTTTGTTGTCCAAGGCTGCATAAATCCTTGGCATGTTTCCTCCCATTGTTTTAGCCTCCTAAGTGTTTTGGACAACCATCATTCTTTCTCCTTTATGAGGGTAGTCTGTATATAATTTATTCCCCTCACATCCCCAACATTGAACATGATGCTTCCTTGGCCTTTTCCCATGAATTTGCATTCTTTTGATCATTTTGGGTTGCCTGGCCTTGCTGATTTGCTTGGGAGTTATTTCTAAAAAAGGGTGGTTTAAAACCTTTCTACCTTTGATCATTTTTCCCTTTCATCTTGTCATTCCAATACTTTTGGTACATTAGCCTTCTTTTGCTTTTCTCATAAAGGTGTCTTGCTTTCCTTCTGGTTCCTTCCAAGGTCTTGTGTTGTTATATTGAATCTTGTCACTATGTAAGGAGGGTAACCCACTTAAAAACCTCTGTATTATAACCTTCTCATCCTTGATAAAGTCAACATACTTCAACAATTTAAAGAAATGCTTCTCATATTTCTCCATTGTCATGGTTTCCAACTTGATTTCAAATAACTCTTTCATCTTTCTCTTGTAGTAATGCTCGGACATATATTTCTCTTGGAAAAATCCTTTGAAATGCTTCCATGAGATCATTTTTTCATAGAGGTTCTTGACTTTATTAAGTTGATCCCACCACATGGTTGTGTTTCCTTACAAGTGGTAGGTGGCAATCCTAGCTTCTACCCGGGATGGGTATTCATGCAGCTGGAAATGTTTTTTCATTTCCGACAGCCAGGCCTCTGCCTCTTCTCCTTTCCCGTGTTGACCATTGAAAGTAGTGTTAAGAAAAATACATGAATTTATCTTACTCAAGCATTTTAGAATCTTCCTTGGCTAAGGCAAGATAATATGTTTATAGTTTCAAAAAGTGTTTCCCAATCCACAAGTATTAACTACATGGGCTTAGACTGATTTTTTTAAATAAAAGATTATTGCAAAATATAACAATCTTATGTAATTTTTTGAATATAACAAATTGCAAAAGTAAATGTGGAGATCAAAAGAAAAAATACCAAGTCATATATTAACACAGATGAGACAGAATAACAATCACTTTATTTCATTCCAAGAAATCAAAAGTATCATTCTCTTACAAAAATCTCTGTGAGGGCATGTACCAAGGTCAAACTTAGAAATCCCCGATGAAAACTATACAAAAAGACTCTGACAAGAAGTAAAAACTGAACTTTAAAATATGGATCAACTTGCCACAGACTGCTGCCCACTTGACTTTGCACAATATCCTTTATCCATCATGAAACTCAATTCATAAACAGACAAGTCTACACAGACTATCAAAGATAGATCAACACCTCTAAAACATGCATCTGAATAATATGGTTTAGCCTTGAACCTTGCTGTCTATAATAGGACCCTGTTGTCAAAAAGAGAATTAGGCTTTTAATGAATTGAAGAATGAATGAAAACTGAACTATCTCAATAAAAATCAAGAACAAGCCTTAGTATGCTTTCTCCTTCTATTCTCCCCTTTGTTCTTTCTTCTCATTTGGCTTTTCTGCATTCCAAATTAGTTGAAGTAGTTCAACTACCTCATTTAGTTAGTTAACTAAAACTTAATTAATCTTGAGTTTAGGGGAAGAAATAATAATAATAATAATAATAACTAAGGGTCTTTTTATTAAATAATAACTAGTAGGTGGGACCCCTTGTGACTCTCTTTTATTTGTTAACAAAAATAAACATAATTAGACAATCAATCATACACATGCCTCATTGTGGCTCCCATAATTATTTCCACAATTTGAAATTTAAATATCAGAGATATTTCAAATTATATCCAAACATGTAAATACCCATAATATCAAAAAAATAGTTTGTTGTCCAAAACTTTCAGCAGTCCATTGTCCTCAACAAATCAATTATAAACACATAATCAAAAACCATATTTGTCACTTTGAGAGACAATTATTCATTTGTTGTTGTTTTCCCCTTTGGACTTCCCTGAATCAACCTTAGGTTGGGTGGAACCTTGAGGCTTGATCTCACTAATGACATGGGAACAATCATCCCTCAAGTGCATATGGGAAGACATTGACTTGGCTGAGTCACTTGAATGACAAGTGCATACGGGAAGACATTGACTTGGTTGAGTCACTTGAAGGAGAGGAGGGAGCAACAACAACTTTACCTTTATCACGCACATGGTGAGCCTCGATTTTGAGGCTTTTGCTTGCATGTGAGAACTGTATAGGTGAGTGTGCAGGGGAAATCAAAACATTTGGGTTAACAGGTGGTGGTGGAGGAGGAGGTAATGACAAGTTTGTCCAGCCACGATGGTGGGAGACTATTGGGTGAACAATATCCTGCCATCCATCATTCTCGGGAACTTCAGGTTGCAAAGATACATGGGGAGGCACAGGGATACTAGGAACATTTTGGAGCTGAAAGGGAGGCCTCTCTGGTCGGTTGGACTATCCCTTGTCCAATCCAATTGAAAAATCCAACTTGAAAGAGTTGGTTTAAGTCTTGAGGAACGACATCAAAATGTATTGAGAATTTGGGCCTTCTAGGCCCTCTGTTCCAGTTTTCTCTGCCCCTATTGTTTCGACCATGACTTCCTCAGTTGAAAAATTTCATCCTGTATGCAAAAATTATTAGCAACTAGCTCTTAACAGACCATACATGACATTCTCTTAATATGAAACAAAGTTTGGCTTAGCAATTAACATCAGACCCATGCAATCCAATCCATAAAATTTCTTTAATAATTGTCAAATAAGCAGGGGGTGAAATAGGATTCATGGGATATCTAGGGGATTGTAATGAGTGAAAAAGTGATATCATGACAGAGAGTAAGAACACGATTACTACTCAACAATTCATTAAATAATTGACTGTGCAACAATACCAAAATATATCAGTTGTCATTTATCTATGTGTCATTTTTATCACTGTCACACAGAGTTTTAATTTAATTTTAGTAAACAGGGCGTGCAAAATGAATTTGGGATCGTGAGGGGATTTATAATGAGTGAAAAAGTAAGAAAATGAGAGGGAATTATATGGATATTGTTAATAAAATAAATTAAATCGATCAACTATCGTAACTCTGTTTTAAATTCAATCCAAAAAGCATCCACTTCCAAGACCAAAACATTTAATTGTTCCTCAATTGCATAAAAATTGCTTGTTGTCTTCAATAAAAATTTAATTTCCCAGAAATCTTCAATCTATATACCAATATGTACATTCTATATAATGACTATGCAAACATTTCCAATTCCATAGTACTGCATGCTCTAATGTTGATCTCTTCTTTTAAAAACAACCATAATATGCATAGTGATTCCATTTTCTACATCCAATATCCATCCCTGACAATCAAATAATAATAGAACAAGGATTAACAATCAGTAATCAATTGTCATCAACAAAAATCGAGCCCGATTTAACCACACACGGGTTCCTTTTTAAATCTGGATAGAACCAAAGAACATTTAATGAATCTATCATACACATAGGTCTTTGACAATGTAATTGACATAATCTTGATTTGACAAAAACACTCAACCCAAAATGTGTAGCCCTGAGCTTGATATATGTGTGCATTAATATGTACAAACTTCATTTTAAAACAATCATAATATGCATGGTGATTCCCATAAGATGTATTACGAGAACATAACCATATTGACACAAATGTATCCCTTTTAAACTTTGAAAGAATCATGATCATGCTTGATGAAACAATCACTCACACAGGTGTCTTCGAAACTTCAAATGTAATCATGATCATGCTAGGATTTAACACAGTAAGAAAGACCATAATTGACTAGAAGGAAAGCTCTTGGGATGTAGGTAACCATACTTTTCTTCTTGTTCAAACAAATTCAGCACAAAGAGGAAAGACAAAGATTCAACTAAGAGATGTTCTTTGAAGTGAGAGAGACTGTGCCTTTAAAATTTACACAATCATTAAACTGGTAACCCAAAATCTGGACAAACCCCAGAAGGTGCCCAAGGAAGGTAGAAGCAAGTCAGACTCCAAGTCGGGCTCTTTAGAATTTAAATGCATAGAGGTAACGAAAGTCTGCTTGAATTTAAAAAAAAAAACACAGAGAGATCATAACCTTTTACATTCTCAAGAATTTATCACCGAGAAGCAACCACAGGTAACGAATATAATCTTGGAAGAACCGAGATCCATGCTCCTTTAAAACACCATAGTCTTTCAACTTATAACCCCAAGATCTTGACAGAACCCTATGATAATGCTTGAGTGGAAACAAGGCAATTCGAGCTCAACAACCCAAGCACACATAGATGCCTCTAAAACTTTATTGCAGAGAGGAAATGAGGGTTAATTTAAATAATGAAGGATACTCTAAAACATATAGAGACCATGTATTTTTCCAACACCGGGGAGGTCGATAAATTTTGAAAAAACAATTTATAGTGAGGCTTCACAACATAACAATCGATCATTATAGCAGAGATGAGAGGAGTGTGTGTTAAAAACTCTCATGAAAAGAATGTCAGAGCACAACTCATATCCATTCAATACATACATAGGACTCTATTAAACACTCTGGACAAAACAAGATTGGACTTTGGAAAGATTCCGGTGAAATGACAGTAAAGAACAAGCCATATAAACAATAGCTCGGGGCTTAGCCAAAAAGAACCACACCACTGTCCACAGTTGCATTGCAACTTGGATAAAGAATCACAACAATGACCAAGAGGGAAAAAGGTTTGACAACAATTGATACACAGACTGGTGGTTAAAACCCCTCAACAATAAAACTTAGAGCTCGTTACACCACTGTTACCATTTTTCATAAAGAATCATCATAAAAACCCAAGCTGACTAAGTCAATAACCAATGTGCAGACTTTACAATCAATACCACCCATTACTTCGCTTAAAAATGACAACATTTCGCAATAATCATAGAGAACCCATAACACAAGATTGAAACTTAGTCAAAAACTCAAGAAAACACAAAACCCATGCAATCCTGAGCCACCATTTGATTTATAATATAGAGAGTCCATCATGGATGGAAAACAAAGAGCCATACCTGTGTAAAATCGCTTCAATGAAGAGTTGGCTCGAGTTTTCCCTTTTGAAACCTGAAATCGCGGAGCTTCCACAACCAATAGAACAACAATGCAACTATGCTAGGGCGATGAGCTCAAGGGAGGTTTGGAGTGATATGTAGTAAATGCTGGTCGCTTCCTCACCTAGCCCTATTCAGTTCTATGTACTAGTCAGTCCATCAACTATTAAATTCAACCATATAACCAATGTATAATTTCAATGTCATATCTATTGTATAGATCCGATGACATATCCATTGTAGAGTGTGCCACCAAAAAATGTTACCACCATACATTAACATTATCATATGTTCCTCCATATAATTGTTGATTATTTGGGTTGGTTGTCATTGATGTCAACCCTTGACGAAAGTCTGGTAGCGAATTTCGGCAGCACAAAAGTTTGGGTAATGGACCCAAGTTTGTTTGATGTATAATGATATGAGTTTTGATATATTTGCAGGCAAGACTATTCTAGATGTATAGTACATGTCATGTCATTTCCAGTGGTACGTGGAACGCGACATAACTCCTCACGATTAGAGAGTTATTCCATGTGAAGTTGGAGAACCCTCATGAATCATCTAGAAGCCCCAAAAGGTCAAAGTAGTCAAAATGGTTGCAAAGAAAAGATTATTTAAATAATAAAATGAAGTGATGAGTGTACTATAAATCGAAGTGGATACACAATAAATTATTTAAATAATAAAGTTAATGGAGAAATTACTAAGTGGACAAGTGGTTAGAAGTGGGTTAGCCCTAAAATAAGGAAAATGGGTTAAAATGGTTAGAACGTAATTTAAATAATAAAGTTAAGTGATGAGTGTACTATAAGTCAAATTGGATACAAAATAAATTATTTAAATAATAAATTTAATAGAGAAATTACTAAGTGGACAAGTGGTTAGAAGTGGGTTAGCCCTAAAATAAGGAAAGTGGGTTAAGATGGTTAAAATGTAACCCCTTGAGGTAGCTACATGAAAGTATAAATAAGAGGCAAGACTCTCTCATTTTAATCACACTTGAGCATATTGAATATCTACAAGTGACTGAGGTAACCATAGGATATCTAAGCAGAATTTCAGAGAGAAGGTGAAGTAAAGAAGGTCGAAATTCAAGGGAGGATAAATTATTTTGATGATGTTTTCTAAGGTATGTTATTTACAGGTCATCTCACCATTTTTGCAATAATTTTTTTAAGAATGTTTCATATTGTGAAATTGAGAGGCCCTTGAAGAAACATATCCAAGTAGTTGTGATACAAATTTCAGCTTGTGGGTCGTTGTATTTTTGGAGTTACACTCTGTGGAAAATAGAGTTTGTGGTAAGTTCTGAAACTAGTATAAAACAAGTGTTTCGGGTAAAAACGTCATAACTTCTTCATAACAGATTCAAATTCAGTAAGACCAAATGTATCGGTTAGAGTATAGTCTGTAGTATTCTGTGTACAATTTTCAGATCCATACAACAAATATTTCGTGCAGGGAACGCTCTACAAGTTCGCTCTCTAGAATAAGCCAGAATTCAACAAGGTATGTCATTTTTGTTGTAACTCCTTTTTTGAGAGGTTCCAAGTAGTGGATTCTGGAGGAATTACATAAAATACACTGAAGAAAATTGTGTATCATTTTCAGATCTTTATTCACTACAGATACATAGTTATGATTATTGCAAATTAGGGTTTTGATTAATCCAAAACTAGTCATGTGAGGCTAAAGTAATGTTTGATGAAAATGTTACTCTCTTGTTGTTAAAGTTAAGGAAGGTTTGCAGGTATGTGATCATATACACCAAGGTCTATTACAAAGTTACAAATTAGATTTGGATGATGAAATTGGTGAGGGATTTTGGTTGAAGTACATGTTGGGTACATGGTTGAGAAAAGTAGTTGATGAGTTGGCATATACATGAGGTGTATAGTTGATGATGTTGGTACATCTTGATGAGTCATAGTTGATGAATAGTTGATACATGATTGGTACATACTTGGTACATGGTTGGAGTCACTTGTTAGTAGTATTGTTGACACATGGTTTATGAATGATGTAACATGCTTGTATTGGTATATTATTATAAGCACATATTAATCTTGGTGATGAATATGAGTTGTTGTGTTATGCTTGGTTGATGCACATCTTTGAGAGTTTTCCTGGTGATTGGTCTTGGTGATTGATCTTGGTGAGTAGATCTGATTTTTTTGATAAGATTGATGAGACAGGTTGTTGTGATAGGTTGTTTGGACATGTTGTTGTAACATGTTATTTGTACATGTTTGGTGCATGGTTGATGCACTTGTTCATGGTACATGTTGTTTGGTACAGGTTGGTGCATGGTTGATGCACTTGTTTATGGTACAAGTTGATTACAGGTTGAGGTACAGGTTGATGCATGGTTCAAGTTATTGGTACAGGTTTACAGCAGTATATCTCACAATGATAGTGTGACAGTTATTTCATCATTCTAGTTATACGTCAGGGCGGTTGGACGGGGCAAGGACAGGTGGTTGTAGCCATCTTTTGATTGTAGCTGAAGAACATAGGGGATTGTAGCCTCCTTCTGGTTGTATCCAGAGAATTGGGGAGTTGGAGCTTCTCTGAGGTTGTAGCCTGAGAAACTAGGGGGTTGGAGTCTCAATCTAGTTGCAGCTGAAAAACAAATGAAGTTGGTGCTTCCAATGAATGTAATTCTTAAAGACATAAGAAAAAACATTATGTGGTTTTCTCCCACTTTGGGTTTCCATGTAAAAACACTAGTGTATTTTGTATGTGTATGATTTCTCATTTGTTCATTGTTTATTTACTCAACAACTTTTGGATGATAATGTTACATTGATTTAAGACTTGCATTTTATGGTTAAAAAGGATTAAATTGTTCTATTACTGATTCACCCCCCTCTCAGTAATCCAACAATAACTCTTTTAATAAAAATTGCATAATCGTTTAACTCAAACCCATAGTAAAGTAGCTAGGTCCACCATGTCACAAGGTTTATATATAATCTTTTTTCCATAGTTTTAGAACTTATCCATAGTTTTTCCTTTTGTTTTGATCAAGCTCTCATTTTATTATCTTTTGCCTAAAACATATATGGATTAGTAATCAATGTTATAACATAACATAACATAGCAGCTATAAACAACATAATCTTCATACCCATAGCACTTCCTTGTATCAAAAGTAAATATCAACAACATTTAGCAACAATACATCAACCACCCATTTGTCATATCAAATGAAACCAAGACTGTGCCATCAAATGTATAGGACTATGTAGGCAACATCATAACAACAACAACATATAAGCGTAACATGTCTATCTTTACGCTTCTAGTCTACAAGGGGATCCCACCTACTAGTTAAATATTATTATCATAATAAATAATAATGCTTAGCAATCCTTTGCAAGCATAATTCATCATTGCAATTTTAATCGTCAACAAACTAGCGACTCCACGGGGAAATCTATTTCCAACAGATTAAGAACTCAGAATGTTTATTTTTGCGAACCATGTAACCATCTGATAAAAAAGATATACATCAGAATGATTATGCAACAGGGGGAAGTGAGTGGATTTAAGGGAAAAATGACTAGGATTTTGGGAATACCTCATGGAAAGTGTTAAGTATGAGGGGGTTTATCCCTGTAAGCATAATCGTTCAATTAATCATAGTAAAGCGTTCTTGACTTCAAGGATAAAAAATTTCTGATATTCCAACATGAAAAAAAGATATGAGGAGAATATATCATTTATTGATGGAGTCATTGATATGATATGATTACATCCTTTTATTTGTAAATATGGTAGTTGTTTTGCCTATTCACCCCTAATTGCCAATACTATCACTTAAGTTAAAGTTTAACCTAATTGGTGACTTAGCACACATGACCTTTATTGCTTATCACTTTATTATATTACGACTATGCAATATATTGATGAGTGTCAATTATTCAAACACACCATTATAACTTTTTACGATAGGAAAAAAGTAAACTAAATCATGTTACTATAGTGGTGAACTAGTGATCTAATCTAGTTTAGCATGTATTATAAAACATATTTGGTCTAGTTGTTGTGGATAATAATTAACAATCAATGATAATCAGTTCGAATTTTAACAAGCCAAAACTTTCAAACACAAAGATATTGTTGCAAACACAATAATACAATGGCACAATAACCACTTGACTTGTAGGTCAGCTCACAAATAATACTGTTAAATTTGGCAGCATTGACAATCATTCTCTAATGAAAGGCCATATGGGCTACCCTAATGCTAGCCAGGGAGATTTGGAGAATCAACCAGTCTTGTGAGGTATTGAAAAAATCCAGGGGGAACGTACAACCTCTATGAGTCAAACCAAAAGTTAGGATGAACGAGATGCCATGTGAGTCTAATGCAAAAGTCAAGGGGAACGTACAACCTCTGTGAGCATAGACAATCTAGTGCAAAAGTCAAGGGGAATGTACAACCTCTATGAGCATAGATAGACTAGTGCAAAATTCAGGGGGAACGTACAACCTCTGTGAGCCTAGTCAAGCCTTGTGAGCCATGAGAAAAAGTCAAGGCATCTAGCAAAAGTTAGGTTGAATATAAAATTCCTATGAGCTAGAGACAAATGATATTGCTAATATTGCAAATGATATAAATGTATTGATCTAGTGCATTGACACATGTGACATTATACACCATGAAGAGAATTTTGAATTGCCTTGTAAAGAGTCGAGTTGTAGAAGTCAAAGTTGCATGTCTAAGTCAAAGACATTGTTGTCAAGTTATCGCATGTTGAATGCATGACATGCAATGCATGCATGTCTAGTTGCATGTTGCATGCATGACATGCATTGCATGCATGCAGGACAGGCCAAGTCAAGGGTGTGTTAAGAGTCGAATCATCAAAGCCAAGTTCAGTTCTAAGTAAAGTCTCTTCTCCAGTTCTAATTTGAGTTAAGGCGAGTTGTGAAAGACATGCAAACATCCTCTATTTTTGAATTGTCCCTCTCCTCTCTCAAGCACCTACTTATACACAACTTGACCCTCATTGTTTCACATCTTGTCTTGGAGAGGGAGGTTGCCAGGAGAATATTAGTGTATCAACCATTAAATATCATCATTTCAGTTAGGAGGAAATCAACGTATCAGTCACGAGTTAGACATCATATCAGTCACGATTTAGACAACATATCAGTCAAGAGATAAATTGTATATCAATCAAGGGATAAACAACATAACAATAAAGAAGAAAGGTAGCTAATCTCTCAAGAAAAGAGAATCATATCAGTCACGAGAGACAACATATAATCCTGATAAAGTGAGGTTGCATATCAGTCCATAAAAGGACACCAAAGTAGCACACAGGTTGTGCATGGTCTCTTCCTCATTGTTGGTCAATAATTAGAAAATATATCAGCAAATCTTCTCTTCTTATAAAAGTTTCTGGTTCGGTCTAAGTCATCTTGGCAAGCTCTTTTAAGGGTGGAGTTTGTTGGAAGATTGGTTGTTGTCATTGATGTCAACCCTAGTCATGGGTTTTGGACCAGAAGATTGATGAAGTTATTTGGACATGAAGGAAAATGAAAATGAAGATACAACACCCATGGATGGATAGTATACATCATGCT
>ML798118.1:221032-231626 GCA_009831015.1 Picea engelmannii
AGTGACCTAAAAATGGGTTAAGTGACCTAAATGATGAAAGTATAAATAAGATAGCAATGGTCTCTTGTAGATCATCCTTTTTGTGGATCAATGGAGAGCTTCTTGTGGGAATATATTTTGGAGTATTGATGGGGAGCTTCTTGTGAGAGATTCTTGAGCATTTTTGGCGTGGAACACTTGAGGATATTGAATATCTATAGGTGACTGAGGTAACCAAGAATATCTAAGCCGAAATTCTGAGGAAAGTGAAGAAAAGAAGGCCGAAATGCAAGGAACGAAAAATTCTTTTGATGGTTCTTTCTAAGGTATGTTATTTACAGGTCATCTCACCATTTTCGCTATAAATTTTTTTCTATAATGATTAAGATCCTGAAATTGATATGTAAGTAAGAAAACATAGCCAAGTATTTGTGGTTAACAGTTCATCTTGTGGGTCATTTTATTTTTGGAGTTACACTCCGTGGAAAATAGGGTTTGTGGCTAGTCCTGAAACTAGTCAAAATCAGGGGTTTCGGGTAAAAACATCATAACTTCTTCATAAAAGATAAAAATTTAGTGAGACCAAATGTGGTGGTTAGGGAACAATATTTAGTATTCTCTTTAACATTTTCAGATCATTTCATAAAATCTTTTGTGCAGGGCATGCTCTACAAGGTCGCTCTCTAGAATAAACCAGAATTCAGCAAGGTATGTCATTTTTTCTATAACTCCTTTTATGAGAGGTTCCAAGTAGTACCACTTAGAGGAATTGCTTAAAACACACTGAAGAACAGTTTTTATCAGTTTCAAATCTTTATTCAGTACAGGTACAAATTTGTGATTATTTCAAGTTAGGGTTTTTGACTAATCCAAAACTAGTCATGGTTGAGACAAGCAGTTGATGAGTTGGCACATACATGAGGTGTATAGTTGATGATGTTGGTACATATTGATGAGTCATTGTTGATGAGTAGTTGACACATGATTGGTATATACTTGGTACATGGTTGGATGCACTTTTTTATGGTACAGGTTGATTACAGGTTGTTTGGAACAGGTTGGTGCATGGTTGATGCTCTTGTTTATGGTACAGATTGATATCTATTGAGGATTGTTGCCTCATCTCAGTTGGTGCTGAAAATGTAAGATGAGTATTTCATATAGATATGGTGCTCTTGTAGATTTTCACTCTATTTAGTTGTTGCCTAAAAAGCCTCGGATTGAAGTCCATAATAAAAAGAAAAATTGTACATACATCTTGTGTTCCTTGTGGAGATGATTTGTTGATGATATATTGCTGATATATGTTGATGATATGTATTCACATCTAACTGATTATTAATGACAACAACGAGTAATGAGTAAATGTCGAATGCTAACTAATGAGTTTTGTGTAAGAGGGAATTTTTGGGAAAAACATCCCCACACTCATTCACCCCCCCCTCTAAGTGTGGTAGGTGTGTCCGACATGACTGTATGGATACCTTGGTGAATTTGTATGAGAAACAGGCTCCAAGTCAGAAGAGGACACTTAAGCACAAGCTTAAGTATTTGAACATGGAGAAAGGTGAATCAATAGAATTTTTTTGTTCCAGGATAACCCAGATCAGAGATCAACTTTTGGTCACAGGGGTGACAGTGGACGATGATGATTTAGTGCATGCCATATTTGATAGTCTTCCTTCTTCATGGGAGACCTTATTATCTAGTGTAAGTGGAAGACAGATTCAACCCACGTTTGAGAGGTCATGGCATGATTTCCTCCGGGAGGAGAGTCGCACTGCTACTAGAAGCGAGCCAACGAAAGAAGAGAATTCAACTTTAGCATCAAGATTCAAGGGAAAGAAGAAAGACACTTTCCAGAAAGGCTCTCAGAGGAAGCCAAACACCAAAGGTGCATTCAAGTGCAAGAGTATTGATACATCTAAGATTAAATGATTTAGTTGTAATAAGTTGGGTCATTTTGCTAAAGATTGTTGGTTTAGAAAGAAATATCCAAGGAAAGGGAAACATCATGCCTCAACTGCTAAGGATGATGAATCCAAAAGAAAACAAAAAAGTCCTTCTAATGAGAAAGAAAATAGAAAATAATATTACTTGATTTCTGCCTTATCCAGTTTAGTTTTCACATGGCCAAAAACTTGGTTAGTAGACAGTGGTGCATCAAAGCACATGACAGGGTACAAGGAGATCCTCTCAGATTTCAAGATAAAATATTTTGCAGAGTAGGTTGAGATTGGGGATGACACATGTTACAAGATAGAGGGAGTAGGTTCTATCTCCTTCATATTGGAATCTGGGGATAGACTTAATGTTGATGAAGTATTATATGTTCCAGGGCTCAAGAAGAATCTACTATCAGTTGCAACCCTTGAGGACAAGGGATATTGGATGATCTTTAAGGACATGAAGGCACCACTCTAGGCTAAAGGTAGCCACTTAAATACAACATAGCCCATTGAGACTCGTAGAGGAGGACTGAACATCATGACAAGACAGTCAGTTCAGACATTGGCTCATGATGCGACTAGCTCCAACGAGTTGTGGCACAAAAGACTTGGACATCTTCATTACAAAGCACTTCTAGATCTACAAAACATGGTATGTGTCATGCCCTCTATTTCTCTTAGTAAAATTGAAATTTGTAAGGGATGCATGCTAGGTAAAAATATAAAGAAAGAATTTCCTAGTAGTGACAGCAGAGCTTAGGGCATCTTAGATCTTGGTTAATTTTGATGTACGTGGTCCCATGTCATCTCCCTCACTCAGTGGTTGTTTGTATTATGTCATTTTTATTGATTATTAGCCAAGAAAATGTTGGATATATTTCCTTAAAGCTAAAAGTGACACATTTGATAAATTCAAAGAGTATAAAGCCTTTATTGAAAAGCAGACAGGGAAACACATCAGAACCCTTAGAACAAACAATGGAGGAGAGTTTGAATCTCTCTAGTTTGAGGATTTCTACAAGTCAACAGGAATCAAGAGACAGTTGACCGTACCATATAACCCTCAACAAAATGGAGTTTGTTGAGAGGGAAAATAGGACAATTTGTGAGGCAGCAAAAGCAATGATGTTTGACCAGGATCTGCCAAATTCTTTATGGGCAGAAGCTACCTCCACTGCCGTGTATATTCAGAATAGGTGTCCACATGTTATCTTGAAGGACAAGACTCTTGAATAGGTATTCTTAGGGATCAAACTTGAAGTAGGGAATTTAAGGATATTTGGGTGTCCTGTGTATATTCATGTCCCTAAGGAAAAGAGGACAAAGATGGAACCCTCAGGCAAGAAATGGGTTTTTGTTGGGTACAGTGAGAACTCCAAGGATTACATGATTTATGTACCAAATCAGAGGTAGATAGAGGTAAGCAGAGATGTGACTTTCCATGAGGAAGTCGCATTCAAGAAATCTAGAGAGCTTCAACAGAAATCAGAAGAAGTTCAGTCAGCTTCACCCTCTTCTGAAAATGAAGAGTCAGATGATCAGAGGGAGGAACCTCATGAAGGGCCAAGTAATGAGCCCCTAGAACCTACTGAAGAGTTAGAAAGAAGTATTGAAGAACCTCCAGCCAAAAGGAAGCCAGGGTGGCATAAATAAACATTGCAGGAAGCATAAAGGATAGCCGCTCCCAAAGGAACTTTCAGGGAAAGTAAAAGGCCTCACAGGTTTGGAGGCTATGTTGCACCGATGAGTAGCATCAGTGATGCCGAATATTCTTCATTTGAAGAAGCAAATAAATTACAAGTATGGATGGATGTCATGCTTGAGGAATATAGGTCTATTCTAAAGAACAATGTCTGAGAAATTGTGTCGAGGCCAACGAACAAATCAGTGGTTTCTTCCAAATGGATCTATAAGATCAAACATGAAGCTGATGGAAGTGTGGAAAATTTCAAAGCAATATTTGTAGCCAGAGGCTTCACTCATAAAGAAGGAATCGATTCCAAAGAGACTTTTCCCCCTGTAGCTAGGTATACCTCCATTCGAACTATTATTGCTTTAGCTTCCGTTCTTGGTTAGAAGCTACATCAGATGGATGTAAAGACAACATTCTTGAATGGAAAGATTGGAGAAGAGGTCTTTGTGGAACAACCAGATGGTTTTGTACTGCATAACAAAGGAACTCATGTATGCAAGCTAAGGAAGGCTTTGTATGGTCTTAAGGAGGCTCCCAGAGTTTGGTATGATAGGATTGATGGCTTTCTTAAAAGCCCGGGCTTTCAAAAAAGTGATGTTGATGCAAATCTATACTTCAAGGTAAGAGGTAACCAACCTGTTATACTAATCCTATATGTTGATGATCTCTTTCTAACATGAGATGAAGGGATGATAGCGTAGTGTACGAGAGATCTAACCTCAACATTTGAGATTAAAGACTTAGGCTTGATGCATTACTTCCTAGGATTGGAAGTGTGGCAAAGGCAGGGCGAGATATTTCTGGCACAAGGAAAATACATAGTGGATGTACTAAAGAGGTTTGGTATGATGGATTGCAAATCCATGTGTACTCTGATGGTTACTAACCTGAGGAAGCTGCATGATTCTGATACAAGTTCGGATTTGGTGGGTCCCACCATCTATAGGAAGCTGATTGGATCATTGATGTACATGATCCACACCAGGCCAAATATATGCTATGCAGTGATTGCAATGAGTTAGTTCATGACTGAACCGAGACAAAGACACTGGGTGGTAGAAACACATATATTGAGATATCTTAGAGGGACCATTACTTATGGTTTGAGATATACATTCAGTGGTGGTTTATTTATGCATGGGTATGCAGATGTTGATTGGGAAGGAAGCCCAGTGGATCGGAAGAGTACTTCCGGATACTGCTTCAGTTTAGGATCCGCTATGTTCTCTTGGTCAAGCTAGAAATAGGGATCCATTGCACATAGCACAACATAGGTTGAGTACATTGCAGCAAGTGATGCTAGCAAGGAAACAATATGGATTAGAAATGGGTTTCTAGGTTGTTTGGTGACAAGCTCGAGACGATGGTGGTTCACTGTGATAATCAAAGTTGCATAAAATTGACAGAGAACTCGATATTTCACGATAGGTCAAAACATATTGACATGAGGTACCACTACATCCGAGACTTGGTCCAGAGAAAAAATATAAAGTAACAGTACATGGCCACGAGTGAGCAAGTAGTTGATATCCTAACCAAGTCTCTGACCTCGATACAGTTTGTGCAACTGAGAGACAAGCTCGGTGTTGCTAAGAATGACTCCCTTGCTGAGAGGGAGTGTTAAATTTGGCAGCATCGACAATCATTCTCCAACGAGAGGCCATATGGGCCACCCTGAGGCTAGCCATGGATATTTGGAGAATCAACTAATCTTGCGAGGCATTGACAAAAGCCAGGGGGAACGTACAACCTCTATGATTCAAACCAAAAGTCAGGATGAACGAGATTCTATGTGAGTCTAATGTAAAAGTTAGGGGGAGCATACAACCTCTGTGAGTATAGACAGTCTAGCGCAAAAGTCAGGGGGAACGTACAACCTCTGTGAGCATAGACATACTAGTGCAAAATTCAAGGGGAACGTACAACCTCTGTGACCCTAGTCAAGCCTTGTGAGCCATGAGAAAAAGTCAAGGTATCCAACAAAAGTTAGGTTGAATATAAAATTCCTATGAGCTCGAGACAAACGATATTCCTAATATTGAAAATGATATAAATGTATTGATCTAGTGTGGTGACACATGTGACATTATCCACCATGAAGAGAATTTTTAATTGCCTTGTAAAGAGTCGAGTTGCAAAAGTCAAAGTTGCATGTCTAGGTCAAAGACATTGTTGTCAAGTTGTCACATGTTGCATGTTGCATGCATGTCTAGTTGCATGTTGCATGCAGGACATGTGCATGCTAAGTTAGTTCGTATGCATGCCAAGTTAAGGGTGAGTTAAGAGTCAAGTCATCAAAGTCAAGTTCAGTTCTAAGTAAAGTCTCTTCTCCAATTCTAATTTGAGTTAAGGCGAGTTGTGAAAGGCATGCAAACATCCTCTATTTTTGAATTTTCCCTCTCGTCTCTCAAGCACCTACTTATACACAACTCGACCCTCATTGTTTTACGTCTTGTCTTGGAGAGGGAGGCTGCCAGGAGGATATCAGCTAAGAGATATCAATGTATCAACCATTAAATATCAACATTTTAGCTAGGAGGAAATCAACGTATCACTCACAAGTTAGACAACATATCAGTCATGAGTTAGACAACATATCAGTCATGATTTAGACAACATATCAGTCAAGAGATAAATTGTATATCAGTCAATGGATAGACACCATAACAGTAAAGAAGAAAGGCAACTAATCTCTCAAGAAAAGAGCATCATATCAGTTACGAGAGACAATGTATAACCCTGATAAAGTGAGGCTGCATATCAGTCCAAAAAAGGACCACAAAGCAAAACATAGGATGTGCATGGTCTCTTCCTCCGTTCTGGTCAATAATCAGAAAATATATCAGCAAATCTTTTCTTCTTCTAAAATTTTTTGGTCTGGGCTAAGTCGTCTTAGCAAACTCTTTTAAGAGCAAAGTTTTCATGGTGGATGTTTGTAAGTGATCTTATATTATTAATGCAATAAGGAATATTGTTTGCTAGGGTTTTTCTCCCTGTATAGGGTTTCCCAAGGGATATGTATTGTTGATGTGCATGCTTACGTATCTACATGATTATTTCTATTCAATTATGATTCTATATTGTTGAAATGTTTTAAGATGGAATCAAAGTGTCGAAGAATTCAAAGAAATAATCCACTTAAGAAATCAAGCTCAAAACTTAACAAATATGCCCTAGGAGCTTAGACTTGCTCCATTACTAATCAAGTATACAATGTAGCAAATATAATTGTTAACATATTTACAAGAAAAACAACTTCTAACCAACCCCAAGGGGTAGCTCAATGTTAGGGTCCTAACCCACACATGGGTAGAACAATATATTTGGATGTAATAAAGGTCAATATTAATAAGGCCTTTCAATAAAATAGAATAAGGCGGATGTAAGAAGACCTAATAGAAGCTTCCACTTCTAGAAGGATCTTCCTCTAGATGCTTCTTTTTATTATAAATAGGGGTTGAGGGTATGAGAACCCTATCTTGGATATTATTGTAATAGAGCTCTGCTCAACTGGAGGTTTCCCCCTCGAAGAGGCCCATGGACATTGCTTTCAGATTCAAAGTGCTATTTCTGTTATTATTCTCTTATCATTTCAGTGCTATTGTGGTGAATATTCTGGTTATATTGTTGTTATTCTGCCATTTCTAGCATTTTATTTATGTTATGCATACATTTTATATCTAGTATATTACAAGTGGTATCAGAGCACTTTCCTCGGCACAAAGTGTGGGTTAATTTTTTTTTTCAAGGTAGAGATGTATTCCGACATCTTTAAGCCACAAAGATCTATCGTTACAAGCATAAACCCACGGTTGAGGGATTCATATATGCAGGAAATACAAGTGGTACTTAAGTGCACATTTGTTGGCCACCCTTGTAACCCCTGTTGGTACCCCTTCGAGTGGTAGCACATCAGACAACACTTTTGTATGGATCGACCTAGATTACCTGAAGCCCTCTTTAGATAAACCAATCGGTCAGCTGACTGCTATAGTGTCACCAAGAACAACACTCGGGAAGATACTCTCTAGTACTTGGGTAATCAGGTAGTACGGTTAAGGGTACAGTCTATGCTCCTTAGTTAGTGCCCTAAGATATTGGGCCGAGTACTACTGTTGGACCCTGCACGTATATCAGAGAGTTATAGCACAGGGAAAATGTAATGTTCCTAACTTGGCTAGTCTAAGAAACACTACTAATGTGTGTGTAGGATCAAAGGTTTACAACATATAAATGATCATACAAATAATAAACGCGACAAAAGACTGCAAAGTTTGTATTATGATATCTCCGTGGATTACAAAATGGCCAAATGCGGCTGAATAAACTGACAATACTCGACTAGATCAAAAGACAAAGGATCTTAGCTGGAATACAAATAAGAAACTGTGGCTGAATAAAATAAGAACACTCGGCTAGATCAAAAGACAAAAGGATCTTAGCCGAAATACAAATAAGCAACTAAAAGATAATACCTAGAATATGGGAGCACTACGGAATCAATGAAGAATGATGGAAGACTTGGATGATATTCTCAGTGACTAGGGTGTGTCTTTCAACACCGAAATCAACCAATTGGTGTCTTCCTCCTAGAATACATTGAACTATCTCTCCTGAGATGCGCCTCTTCTCCTCAATGACAAGTCATAATTTGCATAATGATGAATTAGGTCGACGACCCTTCCTTTATAGCTTTCCAAAACCCTAAATCATGATGAAACCCTAATTCACTGTTGACTTCCAAAACCCTAAATCACTACTGAAACCCTAATTCACTGTTGACTTCTATTTTTAGCTCATAATGACTTAAAAGCGCTTTTAACCCTTTTTATCTCAATGTCACTTTCCGAATATAATTCCTGTGACTGGAGTGACCTCTAGTACCTTGTTTACCCCTCTTTGGCCCTAGCTATAGTCTAATGGGGTGGTTTAGACCATTAAGCCTCCTCTCTAGAGCTCCTATTTGGAAAGGGACATTACAGTTCTCCCTTCCCGAAATTGCTTGTCCTCAAGCAATACTAGTCCAGGGTGCTGCAACACCTGCTCACTCTCCCAAGTAGTGTCCTCTACTGGAAGCCCTCTCCATCTGATCAAACACTCTCTGATGACCCTGCTCCTTAGTTTCTGCTCTCGAAACTTCAAAACATCCTCCGGAACTAACTCCAACTATCCCTCCTCATCCAACGGGGGAAGCTCCTCTTATGTGCTAATGAATTGTCCCACTGCCTTTTTGAGGCAAGACACATGGAACACATTATGAATCTTGCTCCCCTATGGAAGCTCTAGCTCATAAGCAACTTGGCCTACTCAGCGCATGATCCTGTAAGGACCATAAAATCTAGGTTTGAGCTTCTCGGCCCCACTCTTCTTCAGAGATGACTGTCTATAGGTTTGGAGTCTCAAGAAAATAAAATCTCCAACCTCAAAGTTGTGCTCTATCCTATGCCTGTCTGCACTTATCTTCTGTCGGTTTTGCACCATCTGCAGGTTCTCTTTCAACAACTTGAGGATCTCCTGACTCTCTATGATCCAATTCTTGGCCTTGGGATCTCTTCTTTCCCTGAAGACCAAGTCTACCAGAGTGGGAGCATCATATCCGTACAATGCTCGGAAGGGTGTCATACCAATGGACATGTGGAAGGTGGTGTTGTAGCAATGTTCTCCTAAATGTAGACACTTTACCCATGTTCTATGTTGTCCTCCTACATAGTTCCTCAAATACCCTTCAAACTGTTGGTTGTGGAGCCTGATTATCTTCCTGATTTAGAGGTCTTTTACTTTCAGTCGTGTTTATACCCCATGAAGTATTTACACCCTAGAAGTATGTACACTCTTCCACGTGGGGGAGTGCAGAGGGGGGGTACCCCCTCTGCGGGGTCCGAGGGGGCTATCCCCTCAAATGGGGGGTGTGGGGGAAAGCAGGCCCCCAGCGGGGGTTCGGGGGTAGTGTCCCCCAATGGGGGTTCGGGTGCGAAGCCCCCGAAGAAAAAATTGCCTTGTAAAAGCATATTGTAATTTCATTGTAAATTTGGATCGTTCATTATAAGGTCGCAGATCTAACGATAGAGATTATGTTAGGGTTTTTTTCCCTAGAAAGCAACTCTCTTTTATGAGGGAAATGTATTGCATCTATGTAGGTTGGGGAGTATTGTATTCTGAGACAGGAGACTGTGAGAGAAAGAAGAGGAAGTTACAACGGGTTTTGCTGTAGGTTGTATCCCTTCATTTTGTTGGATAATAATAAAGAAAGGACCTGGAAATTTCTCTGGTGGACGTAGCCCACACTGGGTGAACCACGTAAATCTATGTCTCTCTTGTATTGTGTATCTTCCGTGTTTTGTTTCCGCATTTGTTTTATTTTATTTCTCTGCGGTCCTATTTTTCTAACAACTGGTATCAGAGCGTAAGGTAACTCGCAGGAAAAGAGGGTTCCTGGTTCGAGTGGGAGAAATGTCGGAAGATGAAAAGTTTAGGGTCGAGAAATTTAATGACCAAAACTACCATTTATGGAAGATGCAAATGGAAGATTATTTATATTAGAAGGATATATTCCTACCATTGAGCACAGTAGCAAAGAAGCCGACAGCCATGAAGGATGAAGAATGGGAGATTCTTGACAGAAAGGCTCTAGGAACGATATGGCTGAGCCTGGCAGCGTCGGTGGCTTTCAATATCTCGAAAGAAAAGACAACGAAGGGTTTGATGGACGTGTTGGCCAAATTGTATGAAAAACCCTCGGCGTCCAATAAGGTATTTCTAATGAAGAGATTATTTAATATGAATATGTCGGAAGGTGGGTCTGTTCCAGATCATTTAAATGAATTTAATAAGGTTACTAATCAACTAAGTTCTGTAAAAGTGGACTTTGATGATGAGGTTAGGGCTCTTCTAATCTTGTGCTCATTGCCAGAAACCTGGAATGGCTTGGTCATGGCTGTAAGTAACTCTGTCTCTGGTTCAAATACTTTAAAAT
>ML798118.1:267627-278819 GCA_009831015.1 Picea engelmannii
ATCCTTCATGTCAAATTTGGAGGATAGCTGCGATTTCACCTCCTTGATAACATCCATGTTATTTCCTACCAACAACATGTCATCAACATACAACACTGCATAAATGAAGTGATTACCAACCTGCTTGGAATATACACAGTGATAAGCATCATTTCTTACAAATCCCAATCCAAGGATGTATGTGTCAAACTTTTGGTACCACATCCTAGGTGATTGCTTCAGACCATATAGTGACTTATTTAGCTTACATACCAACTCTTTCTTTCCCTTCACTACAAAGCCTTCTGGCTGCTTCATGTAGATTTCTTCTTCTAGATCGCCATGTAGGAATGTTGTCTTCACATCCATCTGTTCCACTTCAAGATCAAAAGCAATAACAATAGATAAAATAAATCTAATAGAAGTTAACTTAGCAACAGAAGAAAAATCTCACCAAAGTCAATTCCCTCTACCTGGGAATAACCTTTTGCTATTAACTGAACTTTGTATTTCTCCACTTTACCTTGTGCATTCAACTTCTTCTTAAACAACCATTTTCTACCAACAGATTTTCTTCCAGCTGGCAACTCAACTATATCCCATGCCTCATTCTTATCCAAGGCATCCATTCTTCAACCATGGCCTTCTTCCAGAGTTTACTATTCTCTGAATTCACCGCTTCCCTTACATTTATAGGATCATCTTCAGTAATAGATAAAGAAAAATTGGAACGGAAATCAGGTGGACTATACCTTTCTGGTTGCCTTTTATCTCTCACTGATCTCCTCAATACTAGGGTATTAGGTTCTTCTTCTTCTTCTACTTCCTCTTCTTCAGATGATTCAGATTTTGCATCATCCAACTCAAGCTCTATTTTCTCAGGTTCGTCTTGAATTGGTAGGAATTCCTATTTGGACACATCTTTTACCTCTCTGAAAACAACATCTCTACTGTAAAAAATCTTCTTGGTTTCTGGGTTCCAAAGCTTATAACCTTTCACACCATCCTTATAACCAATAAAGATACGCTTTTCATCCTTTTTATCCAACTTACTCCTATTTTCCTTTGGAACATGTACATAAGCATCACAACCAATCACTCTAAGATGTTGAAGAGAGGGATTCTTTCCAGACCATACCTCGTGTGGAGTTTTATCATCCAATGCCGATGAAGGCGATCGATTGACTAGATAACATGTTGTATCCACTGCCTTTGCTCAGAATTCTTGTCCTAACCCGACACCGCTGAGCATGCTCCTTGCTTTTTCCATCAATGTCCTGTTCATCCTTTCTGAAAATTCATTCTGCTGAGGAGTGTATGGAGTAGTCTTCTGCCTTGATATACCACACTTCTTACAGAATTCTTCGAATTCATTTCTGCAAAATTCTCCACCATTATGTGTTCTCAATACCTTTATTTTCTTCTCTGTCTGATTTTCTACCAGAGCATTAAACTCTTTAAATTTATCAAATACATTAGATTTATTTCTAAGAAAATAAATCCATGTGTATCTTGAGAAATCATCTATGAATGCAACATAATACACAGACTTACCTAGTGATGGAACATGCACAGGTCCAAACACATCACTGTGTATCAATTCTAAGATCCCCTTTGCTCTTGTAGCACTGGATGGGAGTCTTACTCGATTCTGTTTACCATATATGCAATGTTCAGAGAAATCAAAATCCAGAGTGCAATTAGACATACCTTCAAAGATGCCTTTATCCTGTAGTGTTCAAAGGCCCTTTTCTCCAATATGCCCCGGTCTTTGTTGCCACAACATGGTCTTCTTTTCAGGGATGGTATTGGTCTTGTCTTCTTTATTTGTATGTTCAAGTACAACAAAACTATTACACCCATTAGTATAAGTGCTTCCCAACAACTTGTATAGATTTCCACACCGAACTCCCCTCATCAACACCATTTCTCCTCGTTCCATCTTGCAAGCGCCCTTTCCAAATACAGTATCCACTCCTGCATCTTCCATCTTGCTTACATATATTAAGCTCCTAGCTAGTTTTGGAATGTGTAGAACTCTAGGGAGAGTTCTAATCCTTCCATATTTTAGCAGAAAATTAACTCTTCCACATCCCAAGATTTTTGCTGTCGAGTAATCTCCTAGGAATACATCACCACCATCATATTTTTCATATTCAGAGAACCACTCCCTGTGAGGAGTCATATGGTATGATGCACCTAAGTCGATCAACCATACATCACGGTCTGCATGTGTACTTGTAGATGCCAGATAAATATCACCCCCTTCTTCAGTGGAGGTTTTTGCCTCTGTGAAAGAGGTACTATCAGATCCCTTTGGTTTTTCGACCTTCTTAGACTTGCAATCTTTCTTATAATGCCTTGTTTTACCACACTTCCAACATTTCCTCAAAGATTTTCCTAGAGACTTAGATCTACTAGTAGATTTAGATCTCCCCCCCCGCCCCCGAAGGCTTACCAAGATTCCTGTCTTGGGTATGACCTCTTACAAATAAAGCATCAATGCTATGACTATCCATGATTTTCTGCCTAATCTCTTCAGATAACAAGGATGAAACTACATCCTCATACTTCAATGTAGATTGAGTGGTACTACCAATTGCTACAACCAGAGTATCCCAAGAGTCTGGCAAAGAACAGAACAAAGTAATACACTTATCTTCTTCTGCAATCGTAATATTAACGGAGACAAGTTGACTTACCAGAGTATTAAAGGCATTTAGATGTTCTGTCACAGAATCTCCATCTTCCATCCTAAGATGATACAACTTCTTTCGAAGAAACAACTTGTTTACCAGGGACTTTGATTGATACAAATTCCCCAACTTATCCCATAGTTCCTTGGTTGTAGATTCTCCCGAGACATTTAACAACACTGAATCTTCCAGGCAGAGTCGAATAGTACTCCTTTCTCTTCTGTCCAACTTCTCACAATCTTCCTTTGACATACCAGTAGGTGGTGTACTAGTAGTTTGTGTACTAGTAGGTTGTGTACCATTAGCCTGTGTACTTGTAGACGGTGTACCAGTAGGCTCTGTACTAGGATCCACAACGATCTATTGTTCTTTGTCTATAGGAAGGTCCTCCATATTGAGCTTCCATAGCTCAAATTTTTTACCGTTGAACTTCTCTATCTCGATTCTAGAAGAGCTCGCCATTCCTCTTTCTATACTTGAATCTCCACTGCAAAAGCTCCCACTAAACATAGGTTTATCACAGACCCAAGATCAACTTGATCTATCAAGACCGAGCCAAACCCTCAATAAAAAAGGTGTCCCTCTGAAGCCAAGAATGAGCTCTGATACCACATGTAAGTTTTAAACCTATGAAGTAAAGCAATGCATATAGATTCTTAAGAAAACCAGAATTTAATCAATGGCTCATACACAGAGTACACAGAGATTTTATACCAGAAACCCTCAACCGGGAAAACCTTTATTATATTCATTATATTGAATTTCACCATTCACCATACAATATATACAATGTTTTTAGGTATTTCGTAGATATCAAAACCCTAATCCATTAATCTGGGATTAATTTAGTAAACTGCTAAAAATAACAAAAACCACCCAAAAAACAATTTCGGGGCGTTGCCCCAGGCTGACGCCCGGTGCCGAATGCTGCGCGTAACTAGGGGGGGGTATACCTGCTCCCCCCTGGGACCCCCCTAGGAAAGCTCCCAATGCACACGACACATAGGGCACTACTAGAGGGATCGTCAGACGCAATTGTCAAACATAACGCACCCACACACACACATGCAAAGAATATAACACATACCCAACATTATAAGATTTCAAGTCGTGTTGTCCAATTTGAAGACGTACATTTTCACAACGCCCACCACATTTCATGGAACTGACATTGGCTATCATGATTTGAAAATTGTTGACGACCCAAATATAGGAATTGGTTTCCTAGGCAATGTGACGGTGAATAAAATTATGGGTGTTTCCACTGTCAATAAGGATGATGACTTTCCTATGCTTAATATAGCCAATGAGCTTTAGGGTTTGGGGATAAAAGAAGCCAACAAAGGCATGCAATGAAATCATTGATTCAACTTCTGGTGGGTCAGCTGGCTCACTAGTAGCATCGGAAGGGGGTAGCTCTTCAATAAGGAAAACTACAACTTCTTCTTCGACAACATCCTCTGAAATGGCCATAAAAAGTTTTTGTTTCTTATACTTGTGCCCAGGAAAATATTTTTCATCAAAATTATAGAAAATACCCTGGAGCTTGCACTCATCCATTTCGTCCCGAGTTAATTTATGGACCTTGAGGGGAGTGGTAGGGGGGGTAGGATTAGTGGGTCGAGGGCAAGGAAGAAAAGAGGGCTTTTTGTTCTAGGAAAAAACAACCTATTGGGATTCTTTGTCACAATTAGTAGCTTCCACCCAAGTCTGGGGGTGGGCCATGAGGACCTGGGCTCAGATTTGATCCTTTAGATGACAAATAAAGCATTCCCGAAAGAACACATATGTCATGCCCTCCATTCTGAAGGGAAATTGCTCAAAGAAAGTTATAAAGTCTTCCATAGTGCCTGATTGTTTCAACTTGGTCAAATGACCTAAATAGTGGGTGTCAATGTCAAAGCATTCATAGAGCTCTACAATGAATTGGGTCCACACAACATACCTCTGACTTGCATTTTTACGCCATTGCCACCATTGCCAGTGTTCTTGATCCAAATAGAGAATAACACAATGAAGTTTGGCCAACTCATCGGTAATGCCATGCAAAGAGAAATAATGATCCATTTGAGTGACCCATCCTGTGGGGTCGAAGCCATGGAATTTATTGACCTCTACTCGGGGTAGATGGGGGTCACGATGAAAGGACTTGGATTGAAATATCATAGAGTAGGAGGAATCAACACCATCTAAGTGGGATGGTTGTTCCAAGGAGGAAGGGCCCTGGGGGCAGTTCAACAATTGGTTGACAAAAGACTAGAGGGTTGAAAATTCTCCCATGAATTTGGCATCCATGGCGTCAATTTTTGTTGGAATTGGGCGGGAATTGGTGGAAGAAATATCAGAAGTCACTCGCTAGAGGGACTCCTTGTTCTGAGTGATGGAAGCTTGCAAGTCCCGGTTGTGAGTGGTGGCCATTTGGATATGAGGGGTGTTTGTAAGGGGAAATGTGTGGGTGGGACCACATAAAAGGACTTATAAGTGATAGGTACCACGATGATCAGGGTGAAAAAGGGAATATCATCTAAGTGGGACGGTTGTTCCAAGGAGGAAGGGCTCTGGGGGCAGTTCAACAATTGGTTGACAATGGACTGGAGGGTTGAAAATTCGCCCATGAATTTGGCATCCATGACATCAAATTTTGTTGGACTTGGTCCTCAAATTTTTCAATGTGAGAATTGGTGGAAGAAATATCAGAAGTCACTCGTTGGAGGGACTCCTTGTTCTGAGTGATGGAAGCTTGCAAGTCTTGGTTGTGAGTGGTGGCCATTTGGATATGAGGGGTGCATGTAAGGGGAAATGTGTGGGTTGGACCACATAAAAGAAGGACTTATAAGTGATAGGTACCACAACAATCATGGTGAAAAAGGGAAAACAATGGGAGAGGTGGAAAATAAGGGTGTCGGGAAGGGGGTTGAGTCCACTGACAAAAGGATTAAAAATGAAAGGTACCACTATGATCAGGGTGAGGAGAGGAATCCAATGGGATAGGTCTTGAATATGGGTGTTGGTGGGACCACTATACCGATTACCCATGTACTAGAGAGTATCTTCCCAAGTGTTGTTCTCAGTGGCACTATGGTAGTCAGGCAATCGATCGGTTGATATATGGAGGGTTTCATGATACTTAGTCCAATCTATATACAGGTGTTGTCTGATGCACTACCACTTGAAGGGGTACTAACATGGCTTACAAGGGTGGCCAACAATGTGCGCTTGAGTACCTCTTGTATTTCCTACGTGTATGCTTCCCCGACCGTGGATCTATGCATTGAATGACAAATCTCTGTAGTTTTAAGACATCGGAATACGTCTCTACCCTAAAAAAAATTAACCCACAATTCCTGCCAAGGAAAGTGCTCTGATACCACTTGTAAGGTACCATATCTATTATAATAGCATAAAACATAAATATTGTAGAGAATAATAGCGAAACAACACAATATATGAAACCACTACACCAAAATAATAACTTTATTGATGGGAAACAATGTTCACTTGCCTCTTCGAGGGGGCAACCTCCAGCATAGAAGCACTCTATTACAATAATTCTCAAGACAAATACTTCACATTCCTTCTACTCTTATTTATACTAATTCTATCTTCTAAAGAACCTTCTAGCGGAAGATCTTTCTACAAGCGAAAGCTTCTATCAGGTCTTCTTACATTGACTTGTTCACGTTTATTAAATAGGCCTTATAAACTAAGGTTGGCCTTTATTACATGGAAAATATATTATTCTACCTACATGAGGTGTTAGGGAGGTTAGGTCCCTAACAAACTACCTAGATGTAATCTACATTTTTTTGTTGAAGGAACCATGGACATATGAATGTCAAGACAAGGCCTTAATTGCACCATGGAATGCCATGAGCATCTGAATATGTATTTTTGTTTATATTAATAAAAATATAGATTTTTTTCCTTGGAAAAAAGATACAAGGAAAAAAAGGATAAAATGCTATAGTTGTTGTTAATAGCTTGGATCTTGGTAAACAATATAGCAATGAAGAATGCACACTCGATCTACTAAGCAGAAGAAACGTGGTTGGTATGTTGACAATGGTTGTTCAAAACACATGACAGGTGATAAAGATAGGTTTCTTACATTAAGAAAGGAAAGAGATGGATGAGTTTCCTTCGGAAATGATGATTCAACTAAAATCATTGGAAAATGCACAATTAGAATTGGAAACAAGAATACCAAGGAAAAAAATGTTCTATTAGTAGAAGATATGAAATATAATCTTCTAAGTGTGAGTTTAATGTGTGACAAATGTCATAAATTTATTTTCGATTCACAAAAGTGCGAGATAAGAAAAGAAGGTTCAGGAAAATTGATTGCAACAACCACAAGAACTTTAAGCAACATATATGTACTAAGTGAAATTGGAAATGAAAAGTGTTGTCTAGGAAAGGAAGATGAAAGTTGGCTATGGCACATAAGAATGGGTCACATACACTTTGATAACCTTGTCAAAGTCAACAAAAATGAAGTAGTTAGAGAAATTCCCTAGATTACGAAACCAACCAACACTTTATGCAATCAATGTCAACAAGGAAAGAAAACAAAGACCAGGTTTAAATCAAAAGAATATTCAAGAACAAGACCATTGGAAATTGTGCATACTGATCTAGTTGGACCAACTACAACGAAGGGTTTAAAAGGTGAGAAATACTTTATGTTATTAGTTGATGATTATACACGAATGACTGCAGTTTTCTTTCTCAGGAATAAGTCAGAAGCTTTTGAAAACTTCAAGGTCTACAAGGAATTGGTTGAAAATGAAATGGATTCAAAAACGAAATGTTTGAGATCTGATAATGGAGGAGAGTTCACTTCAAAGGAATTTATGGAGTACTGTAGAAAAAATGGAATAAAAAGACAATTCTTCGTTGCTAGGACACCTCAACAGAATGGAGTTGTTGAAAGAAAGAACATGCCAGTACAGGAAATGGCTCGAACAATGTTAATGGATTCCAAATTGAGAGATATATTTTGGACACATGTAGTGCATACATTGGTTCACATTCAAAAAAGAGTAATGCTTAGAAACAACACTGACAAAACTCCCTACGAGCTATGGAAAGGAAGACCAACAAATGTGAAGCACTTTAGAGTATTTGGAAGAAAATGCTACATCAAAAGAGAAGATGACAGAATGCGAATTTTTGACTCTCCTGTGGACAAAGGAGTACTTGTTGGTTACTCAAGTACAAGAAAAACATAAAAGTGTATGAATCTGAGGTTGAACAAAGTTGTGGAAAACATCAATGTAACAATTGATGAAATAGGTGGACGAGAATTAAAGGAAGAAGAAAATGAATCAATGGAACAACTTTACGAAGAAGAAGCAGAAGATGAATAAGAAGTAGAAAGGGAAGATGAAGAGGATCAGACAGAAGTAGAAGAGCAAGTTCAACAAGTGTCTCCAAATACACCTAGCAAATGAGTACAGAAGAATCATCCTTTAGACCAGATTATCGAAAACAAAGATGTAGGAGTTGAGACTAGAAGAAGAATCTGTTCACCAGAATAAACACACCTAGCACTCTCATCTACGATTGAACAAAACAGTTTTGAAGAGGCTAGCAAGGATGAATTTTGGAATAAATCCATGGATGAAGAATTGGATCAAATAGAGAAGAATGGCACTTGAGAATTGGTTCCAATACCAAAGAATAAGCATGTGATTGGCACAAAGTGGGTATTCATAAATAACTTGAATGAGGATGGACAAGTTACAAGGAACAAACCTAGATTGGTATGTAAAGGATTCACATAGGTTGAAGGAATCGACTTTGAAGAGACATTTGCTCCAGTTGCCAGAATGGAAGCAATCTGATTGCTCCTAGATTATGCATGCTCCAAGAATATTAAAGTGTATCAGATGGACATGAAATCAACTTTTCTGAATGGGGAACTTGAAGAAGAAGTCTACATTGAACAACCAGAAGGATTTCAATTGTTAGAGAACACAAATTATGTGTGTAAATTGAAGAAGGCCTTGTATGGTCTAAAACAAGATCCTAGAGCATGGTACTCTAGACTGGATAAATATCTACAACAGGTAGGGTTCATAAAAGGAAGTGTAGGCAACAAACTCTACATCAAGGTAACTCAAGATAATATTTTCTTAATTGAAGTTTATGTTGATGATATTATCTTTGGAAGCAATGATGACAGGTTAAGCAAGAAATTTGCAAAGGATATGAAGAATGAATTTGAAATGTCATTACTCAGAGAACTATCCTTCTTTCTGGGTCTTTAGATATGTCAAAGAAACAAAGCAATTTTTATTTCTCAAACTAAGTATATCAGATAAATGCTAAAGAAGTTCGGAATAGAATATTGCAAACCAGTTACCAATCCTATGCAAACCAGTTGCAAGTTGAGCAAAGATGACGATTCAAAGTCTACAGACCAGAGGCAATACAGATCAATGATTGGCAACTTACTATATGTGACAACATCCAGACTAGATGTAATGCAGGTAGTTGGACAGGTGGCATGATTCCAAGCAGCACCAAAGAAATCACATGTATTAACAGTGAGGAGGATTTTCAGATATCTCAAAGGAACAAAAGAGTTTGGATTATGGTATCCAAAAGGAAATGATCCATCACTTATTTCCTACACAGATGCAGATTGGGCAAGTTGCATTGATGACCGATGAAGCACCAGTGGAGCAACATTCTACTTGGGTGAGTGTTTAGTATCATGGTTAAGCAAGAAACAATCATCAATATCCTTATCTACAGCTGAGGCAGAGTATATTGCAACAACAACATGTTGTACATAGGTTCTATGGATGAAACAAACTCTGAAAAATATACAAGTTGAGTATAATGATC
The DNA here is from genome assembly GCA_009831015.1 of Picea engelmannii. Classification (NCBI taxonomy): domain Eukaryota; kingdom Viridiplantae; phylum Streptophyta; class Pinopsida; order Pinales; family Pinaceae; genus Picea; species Picea engelmannii. The sequence continues at coordinate 277,158 of ML798118.1, forward strand.
GTATTCCAATCTATTGTGATAATACAAGTGCCATCAATATCTCAAAGAACCCGGTGATGCACTCCAAGACGAAGCACATTCCAATAAAGTATCACTTTCTACGGGAATAGGTTGCAGAGAAGAACACCAAAGTTGAATATGTGGGCACAAAAGAACAAGTGGCAGACATATTTACAAAACCACTTCCAAGAGAAGCCTTTCAGTATCTTCGCTAAAGACTCAGAGTAATTTTTACTCCAAAATGAATGCTTTTGAATGCTTATCTTATATGTCTTAGATCTACACGAGGAAGCACCATAAATAGGACAATTCAGGTTGAGAGATCAATTTTAGGAAGAGTTCAGTCAGGGGGAGTATCCCCACAGATAGTTCAGTTAGGGGGAGTAGCCCCAGATGGAAAAATGACTTTGCCATTGATGAAAAAAGTGGAGAGATTTATTAGATGCAGGCTTAGAGAAAGAGCATAGAGGCATGGTTCCAGGGGGAGCGATGGTCACAAGGGGAGCATGAGTGATATGAATTTAGTATTTCATCAAAGTGTTTCCATCAATGAAAAAGGGGGAGATTGTTGATTATTTGGGTTGGTTGTCATTGATGTCAACCCTTCAAGAAAGTCGGTAGAAAATTTTGGTAGCACAAAGGTTTGGGTAATGGACCCAAGTTTGTTTGATGGATAATGGTATGAGTTTTGATATATTTGCAAGTAAGACTATTTCGGATGGATAGTACATGTCATGCCATTTCCGGTGGTATGTGGAATGTCACATAACTCTTCATGGTTAGAGAGTTATGGCCATGTGAAGTTGGAGAACCCTCATGAGCCATCTAGAAGTCCAAAAAGGTCAAAGTAGTAAAAGTGGTTTAAGAGATTTTAGAAGGTAAATAATAAAGTGAAGTGATGTGTGTACTATAAGTCAAAGTGAATACAAAATAAATTATTTAAATAATAAATTTAATGGAGAAATTACTAAGTGGACAAGTGGTTAGAAGTGGGTTAACCCTAAAATAAGGAAAGTGGGTTAAGATGGTTAAAAGGTAACCCATTGAGGAAGCTACATGAAAGTATAAATAAGAAGCAAGACTCTCTCATTTTAATCACACTTGAGCATATTGAATATCTATAGGTGATTGAGGTAACCAAAGATATCTAAGCCGAATTTTAGAGGGAAGGTGATGTAAAGAAGGCCGAAATTCAAGGGAGGATAAATTCTTTTGATGATTCTTTCTAAGATCCATACAACAAATATTCTGTGCAGGGCATGCTCTACAAGTTCTCTCTCTAGAATAAGCCATAATTCAACAAGGTTGATTACAGGTTGATTGGTACAGGTTGTTACAGTGGTATATCTCAGAATGATAGTGTAATAGTGGTTCCATCATTCTACTTCTATCTCAGGGTGGTTGGACGGGGCAAGGACAAGTGGTTGTAGCCACCTCCTGGTTGTAGTCGAAGAACATAGGGGGTTGTGGCCTCCTTCTGGTTGTAGCTAGAGAATTGGCGAGTTGGAGCTTCCCTCAAGTTGTAGCCTAAGAAACTAGGGGGTTGGAGCCTCCTTCCAGTTGCAACTGGAAAACAAAGGAAGTTGGTGCTTCCAATGAATGTAATTCTTCAAGACATATAAGAAAAAACATTCTGTGGTTTTCTCTCGCTTTGGGTTTCCA
>ML798118.1:279368-289820 GCA_009831015.1 Picea engelmannii
TGAATAAAATAACAACACTCGGCTAGATCAAAAGACAAAAGGATCTTAGCCGGAATACAAATAAGAAACTAAAAGATAATACCCAGAATATGGGAGCACTGCGGAATCAATGAATAATGATGGAAGACCTGGATGATCTTCCCGGTGACTAGGGTGTGTCTTTCAACACTGAAATAAGCCAACTGGTGTCGTCCTCCTGGAATACACTAAACTATCTCTCATGAGATGCACCTCTTCTCCTCAATGACAAGTCATAATCTGCATAATGATGAATTAGGTCGTTGACCCTTCCTTTATAGATTTCCAAAACCCTAAATCATGATGAAACCCTAAATCACTGTTGAAACCCTAATTCACTGTTGACTTCTATTTTTAGCTCATAATGACTTAAAATCATTGTTAACCCTTGTTAGCTCAATGTCACTTTCCGAATATAACACTTGTGACTAGAGTGACCTCTAGTAACCCTGTTTACCCCTCTTTGGCCCTAGCTATAGTCTAACGGGGTGGTTTAGACCATTAAGCCTCCTTTTCTGGAGCTCCTATTTGGAAAGGGACATTACAGTCCTCCCTTCCCGAAATTGCTTGTCCTCAAGAAATACTAGTCCAGAGTGCTGCAACACCTTCTCGCTCTCCCAAGTAGCATCCTCTACTGGAAGCCCTCTCCATCTGATCAAACACTCTCTGATGACCTTGCTCCTTAGTTTCCGCTCCCGGAACTCAAAAACCTCCTCTGAAACTCCAAAACCTCCTCTGAAACTAACTCCAACTATCCCTCCTCATCCAATGGGGGAAGCTCCTCTGATGTGTTAATGAATTGTCCCACTGCCTTTTTGAGGCAAGACATGTGGAACACATTATGAATATTTCTCCCCTATAGAAGCTCTAGCTCGTAAGCAACCTCACCTACTCGATGCATGATCTTGTAAGGACCATAAAATCTGGGCTTGAGCTTCTCGGCTCCACTCTTCTTCATAGATGACTGTTTGTTGGGTTGGAGTCTCAAGAAAACCAAATCTCCATCCTGTGCATGTCTGCGCTTATCTTCTGTTGGTTTTGCCCCGTCTGCAGGTTCTCTTTCAACAATTTGAGAATCTCCTGATTCTCTATGATCCAATCCTTGGCCTTGGGATATTTGCTCTCCCTAAAGACCAAGTCTACCAAAGTGGTAGCATCATATCCGTACAATGCTCGGAAGGGTGTCATACCAATAGACATGTGGAAGGTGGTGTTGTAGCAATGTTCCCCTAAATGTAACCACTTTACCCACATTCTCTGCTATCCTCCTACATAGTTCCTCAAATACCCTTCAATCCACTTGCTGACAATCTCGGTCTGCCCATCTGTCTGAGGGTGATAGCTGGTGCTAGGTGTCAACTCAGTCCCCACCAACCGAAACAAATCTCTCCAAAATGTCCCTATGAACCGACTGTTCCTGTCACTGACGATGTTCTTTGAAAACCCATGAAGTCTGAAGAACTCCCTTAAGAAAAGCTTGGCTACCCGAACGTGTCTCATAACGTCTTGTTTGAGGCCCTTCCATGAGAACCTCTCTCTGATCTGTCTGTAGGTTTTTAAAAACCCCTGATTGCCTGCTAGAGGTGAATCATGAATTATGGTGAGGATTTTCTTCTTAAGCCCTGAATCTAGCACCAAGTAAACTCTATCCTTGTAAAATATGACATCATCAATGACCCTATATCGGTCATCTTGTATTTGCCCATCCATCACCTCACAAGCGAACTTGTTCTTGGAATATTCCACTAACAAGTGGGATTTCCAATCTACTGAAATATCCATCAAAGAACATGCTGCAGGTCTCCTCGATAGTGCATCGGCCACAATGTTCTTCTTCCCCTTGACATACTCTATGTCAAAGTCGAATGCCTGTACCTTTGTCACCCATTTCTGTTGGCACTCACTGAGGTCCTTCTACTCAAGGAAATACTTCAAACTGTTGTGATCGATCTTGACCATGAATTTGCTGCCCACCAAATATTGTCTGAACTTGGACAAGGCATGCATGATTGCCAACATTTCCCTGTCATAAATGGAGTACAACCTCTCAGGTTGACTAAGCTTCCGGCTCTCAAATACAATGGGGTGTCCTCCCTGCATCAAAACTGCACCGATCCCTTCGCCAGATGCGTCACACTCTAGTACAAATGGCAGGGTGAAGTCTGGTAGTGCCAACAATGGACAAGTGCCCATGAATTCCTTCATGTGATCAAAGGCTTCCTATGATTTCTCGGTCCATATGAAGGCCCCATGCTTGGTAAGATCTGTCAGTAGTGCTCCAAGATGAGAAAAACCCCGGACAAACCTCTTGTAATAGCTACACAGCCCAAAGAAGCTCCTCAATTCTGTCACGTTCTTGGGTGTCGACCAATCCAGAATGGCCCTGATCTTCTCTTGGTGCACCTGTACCCCCTGTGCACTGATGATGTGGTCTAAGTAAAGCAGCTCTGTCATACTGAACTCACACTTGGACTCTTTGGCATATAATGACTGTGCCTCCATGATGCTCAATACCTCATCCAGGTGCCTCATATTATCTTTCCATGATTGACTATAGATCAAGATGTTGTCGAAGAAAACCAAGACTGATTTCCTTAACTGATCCTTGAATATATGGTTCATGCAAGACTGGAATGTAGCGGGTGCATTGGTTAGCCCAAATGGCATAACCAGGAACTCGAAGTGTCCAAAATGACATTGAAATGCCATCTTTTCTATGTCCTGCTCTCGGATGCTGATTTGGTGATATCCAGAGTATAGATCAATTTTTGAGAAGAAAACTGCCCCATGCAGTTCATCCATCAACTCGTCAATGTGTGGGATAGGGTACCGGTTTTTGATGGTTTTCTTGTTCAAGGCTTGGTAATCAATGCACATCCTCATGGTGCCATCCTTCTTAAGAACTAAGACAACTAAAGAAGCAAATGGGCTGCTGTTCGGTCTGATGTGTCCCATCACCAATAATTCCTTGATTGCCTTCTCTATCTCATCCTTGAACCTCCTAGGATGAAGATGGGGGGGGTGATCATAGGTTTTGCCCCCTACTCTAACTCAATGGTGTGCTCAAACCCCCTATCAGGTGGTCTCGCTGGTGGGATTGCCTCAAAGACCTGCTGATGTCATCCCAATAAATTCTTGATCTCTGTGTGGTATTGTTGTCGATCTTTTGAATCCTTCTGAGTAGTGATCAAGCATTCTGCGGCATATGCTACCTCCCCATGTATGAATATCCTCTCCATCCTCTTGGTTGAAACTGTCCTAGGTGCTCCTGTTGACATACCTCTTAGAACAACCTTCTTTCCATCCTAATCTCTGAATCCCATCTCCAAGGTTTGGTAGTTGGTAGTGATTTTTCCCAAGGTAATCATCCACTGAAATCCTAACACCACATCTGTGTCCGATAGGTCAACCACATAAAATGTGTCTCTCACTGTGTAGTTGCCTAACTTCATCTCTAAGTTTGGAATTCTGTCTAGACACTCCATTGTGTAGACATCTACTACCGCAGCATCAAACCCCTCAAATTCCTTTGTCTGAAGTGCCCATATCGATACTATTGAAGCGTCGATGAAGTTGTGGGTGGCCCCACCATCTATCAGGGTGATTGCCCATTTCCCTTGAATAATCCCTCTGATACAGAGGGTATCATACCTGGGAACACCGAAAAGGGTCGCTATGACTCCTCCCTTTGCTGGTTTCCTTCTGTTAGTCTGTTCTAGCGGTTGTGGGACTACTGGAGGATGGGATAATGCCGGTGTCGGTGGTATATAGGGAAGCTGCTCCTCTGTTGGTGCTGACTCCTCTTTTGAACTGGTGGATCCACTGTCCTGCTCCTCCTCCTCACTGTCCACGCTGTCTGCTACTACCTCAATATAATGAATCTCTCCCTTTCCCATGCACCTGTGGCCTGGGACCCAAGGATCATCCAACTTCTCCTTGCCCTTCCATTCTCTCTAGAATGGCTTCCTGTCTTGATCTCTCTGGGGCACAAATGGTTTGGAGAAAGTTTTAGTCTTTGGCACTGAGTCTGCTAGATCTCGAGTGCGAAGGATAGCATCCTGCAAAGTGGGAGGCCTGTATGCCTTCACCCATCCTCTCAAAGGCTCTGTGAGTCCTTCTGTGAATAGCATGATCAGCCTGGGTTCTGATATATCTGTCACTGCCACGACTACCCGCTGAAAGTCTATGATGAACGCCTCTGCTATGCCAGTTTGTCTCAACTGGGCTAGATCCCTGAAGTGTATCTCAAGATCCTTCTTGTTAAACCTATCCATGAGCCTATCTGTAAACTCCCTATAGGAGGTGATGCGACTGTGACCCAATGTCACCAGTCCATGATACCACCACTCGTGTGCCTCACCCTCCAAGTGTAAGGTCACGAAACTGATGGCCTCTGTCTCGGTCATCTGGTTGAGCTTGTAATACGTGTCTAGCTTCTGTACCCAAGCTCTGGCGGTGTATTTGGATGATCCGTTGAAAGAAGGGATGGTGAGTTTCCCAACTTTTCGGATGAAATCGAGGTTATTCCCCTGCTACTATTGTGGTCCTCCCCTCTGCGGCTCTCTAGGGCGGTTCCTGAGTCTGAGTCCACAGTACTCGACTAAGGTCATGTCCTGATGGAAGTCATGACCCAATATTGTGTACTCCCTCCTATACTCTGCAATTTCATCGGCATGAGTGGGTGGCCTCTGTGCTATTGGTGGTGGTGCTGCTACTGGGGGTGCCCTCTGGAAACTGGGAAACAAGGGTCTGGGAATCCTACTCGCAGAGGTGTATGTGCGAGAGGGTGACTAGGGTCTACTGCCTGCTCACGAGTTCACCTATGCTGCATGCGGGACTTTTGTATCTGGGGTGCCCACTCTAGCCAATCTATCAACCACCTGTGCCAAGGACTGAGACATGGTTCGTTGACTAGCTAACATACCGTTGATAACCTGCATGAAAGATGCCTCTAGATTTAGGGGGCCTTTCCAATACCCTCTGGTCACTCATATTTGTCTCCTAGCATCCTCTCTACCTCGTGCTCAACCTCACGCTCTGCCCTCCTCTCTACTTCTCTGTGTGCCTCTTCCTCTTCCTCTGAGCTAGGAGGAAAAGGGGGAAAATCAGGCCTATGCCTTCTTTCCTGATGCCTGTTGTAAGTGACATATTCGTCACCTATGTGTTCATGACCCTCTGGGTCTTCTGTTGCACTCATTGTCTTTAGTCACAAGTTGGAAGGACTAAAGCTCTGATACCACTGTAATGTTCCTGATTTGGCTAGTCCGGGAAACGCTCCTAATGTGTGTGTAGGATCAAAGGTTTACAACATATAAATGATCATACAAATAATAAATGCGACAAAGGTCTACAAGTTTTGTATTATGATATCTCTGTGGATTACAAAATGGCCAAATGCGGCTGAATAACTGGCAGTACTCGACCAGATCAACATACAAAGGATCTTAGCCGGAATACAAATAAACAAATGCGGCTGAATAAAATAACAACACTCGGCTAGATCAAAAGACAAAAGGATCTTAGCTAGAATACAAATAAGCAACTAAAAGATAATACCCAGAATATGGGAGCACTGTGGAATCAATGAATAATGATGGAAGACCTGGATGATCTTCCCAGTGACTAGGGTGTGTCTTTCAACACCGAAATCAGCCAACTGGTGTCTTCCTTCTGGAATACACTGAACTATCTCTCCTGAGATGGGCCTCTTCTCCTCAATGACAAGTCATAATCTGCATAATGATGAATTAGGTCACTGACCCTTCCTTTATAGCTTTCCAAAACCCTAAATCATGTTGAAACCCTAAATCACTGCTGAAACCCTAATTCACTGTTGACTTCTATTTTTAGCTCATAATGACTTAAAATCATTGTTAACCCTTGTTAGCTCAATGTCAATTTCCGAATATAACACCTGTGACTAGAGTGACCTCTAGTAACCCTGTTTACCCCTCTTTGGCCCTGGCTATAGTCTAATGGGGTGGTTTAGACCATTAAGCCTCCTTTTCTGGAGCTCCTATTTGGAAAGGGACATTACAACTCTTCACTCATGTTGATCCATTTTCATGTCGTAATCTTTCATTTTATGCTAATTATTACTATGCGAAAGAACCCTCTTTTCATACAATCCATAATTCTTCGCACCCCATATAAGTCTCATAATTCCATATTACTTCTTGAAATAAATCGTATGTTTTCAACACTTAATCATTTTTATGACTTTCACCATGCAAAGATTCTTCCCATTGAGTATTTTCTCTGTGCTCCACGAATGTATCATCTCGCATGAGTCAACACTTAGATTATTTTCAACTTTTCCTCATGTGGAGAAGTCAACACATTACCTTTTCTCTGCACTTCTGCAATCCCCATTTTGCTCCAACACTTAGCCAATTTTCTAACATCCTACACTCCCATTTTTTGCAATACTCCATACTTAGTCATTTTTCAAATTCCTCCAACTCTACCTTATCTTATTTCTCCGCATTACTTGTACCTCTCTTCCCATCTATTGCAAAATTCTATACTTAGTTGATTTCGAGTCATATTTCATGCGTAGAACTTTACATTATCCCATTTCTCCACATGAATCTACCTCTCCATGACTTGTCTCTCCATCCCCTTCATATACCATGAGTCTCGTACTTAGTGTATTTTTGCATTGGACAACAATTCATCATTTTTTAGGAAATCATGGTTCATTAATAAGGTTCTAACTCACAACGAAAAAGACGGTTGTCAACAATAAAGGAGGATTAATTATCCTGATTTCCCATAGAGCACTTTCTTATCAAGGATAATTTATATTTATGGTTCATGTGTGTTTCATTGATGGTTAGAATTGCCCATGTTCAACATTAAGGAGATCACCTAGTCAGAGCCCCAATTAGACTCTTATTTGTTTGGTGTGGTGATTCTGACTGGTTAAATGGGTCCAGTTACCCTTACCTAAAACTAATCTAAACTAAATCCTAATCTAATCTAAAATCTAAACCAAATCTAAAACTATCCTCTGCCTGCAGATGTATGATAATGCCAACTATTATCAACAAGCAGAAGGAAAAGACTTGCTTTCTCGCAACATGCTTGCAAGAGACAATCTTTTGGATTGACTGAAATGTGGGCTCAACCAGGCCACCAAGATGGTTTCTCTTACGAAAGGAGACTTTCAGAAATGTAATGATTTAAACTAAATGAAAAATGCAATCTAATTTAACATGCAGACAACGAAAGAAAAATCTACTCTATCTTAATTGAAAGAAGGAATAGTCCAACTCTCAATCAAGAGCAAGATGAAAGAGAAAGGACCAAAATTGAACCTAAGATTAAAATGAGCTATCAAATCAAAGAAATAGTTCATATGATTTGCTAATTATTCAAGGAGATATGCATATACAATTATCTGATAAATAATTATCAGATCCATGTGTGCATACTTGGATTCAATGTCATGATGATTACATTCAACATAAAAGGGTACATGTCATACTACATAAATAGTTCTCATAGAATGACAATAATTAACATCAAAACAAATATGACATTAAACTGATAGATAACTAGCAGCAAACACATATAAGCCTAGTTGAGTACAATATCGAGTCTTAAAATATCCATGCTCAACATACAAAGATAGCTTTATGATAGTTTTAGATAAGCATAAATCGTTCAGATTTAACAACAATGCTAAATTCACAATTATACTTATTTGAAACAGAAGATAAATAAAACTGAACAAAATCTTTATTCCATACTCAAAACTAAACAACAGTGCCCAAGATGATTACAAAGTAAAGATCTTTGTGATATGGTCTCAAAGTTAACCCATATTCTACAAAATAAGTACCCCCTTTACAACAATGCAAAGAGTTTTCCCTCTTGCAGAACTTGGAATCCCCTTCCCCCACCTTCCTTTGAAGCTCATTCTCCTTTTATAGCCCATTTGAGTTTGCTTCTCTTCATGATTTTATGCCTCCAAAATCTCTGCAATCAAAACCATAAAATCTTTCAAAACAAAAAGGTAAGAGGTTTTGTGGTGATTTCTGACATCTTTGTTCTTGCCCGTAGATAATTTGCCTCTCCATATATGCCATCTGATTTACCCATTCCGAGTTTAACCATATGCAATTAATCCATGGAATTATTTTGCAGATTTAACAGGTTATTTCATTATGGTGGAAAGTTATTGCGTTGCATATTATCGTTTCCTATGCGTAGTCATCTGGTAACGCCTTCACGGTTTGTAATTTTCTGTGCGATATAGTAACCCCTTTGCAAACGAATTTATAACTTTGAACCTTTGACATGATGTTTTTTTTAACTGCAAACCTTGGGAAGTCAACAATCGACGATTATGACAACTTCTAGAAAATTATATCGAGCAAGGAATTTCTTTATCACATAACAGTTTTGTTCCTGAGTGAATTGATTGCACTATATTTATGGTCCGCACCCCTCTTCTCCATTTATGCGGATTTACGTGCTTTCATTTCCTTTACTAGTGTAACCTGCACGTTATCATCAAAAATCTATATTAAAAAAAAATGAATAAAAGATTTATTATGAAAATAAGAGACAATCTAAAAGATTTTCCTATTTCCTCGCTTAATTGGAGTTGATTTAGTTTAACAAACAAATAGTTTTTTTTAATGACATCATGATAAGCACTGTGTTGTGGCCGCAATAACCCACCTTTACTTTTGCTTTTACAAGCGGAAGGAAAGAGGCCCCCTCCTAAAATTTCAACCCCTTGGCCTAATTCTCTACCGCTTGAACCTATTACTATCCCTTTGCCTTCTTTGAAGGAGTTGGGGATTGAATCCTTATCTTCTTCTTTCACCTAGCAATGTTGTTCACAACTGAATTCTTTGGTGAATTACGCAGGCTCTTTTGAAGCTAAGCCCTTTTTCCTTCCAGGCAACCAACATGAGGACCACGGGCTTATTACTTTGTAAAGCTCCACAAGCTTAGACCTCGAGCAGATTGCCAAAGCGAAACTCTCATGAGCTGTCGATCTATTCCCTGAGTGAATGGTCGGATTTTTTTCGTACAACAGTGTTCGGGTTACAACTTGGATGGTCGGAGTTAACATTATGAATGGTCTCCTTCAGACTCCGAATGACTTTTAATTGCGATTGTTGATCATCCCTGAAAGGACGATCCAGATCTTTCGCATGCAAAACAGAGCTATGAGGGAATATTCCTCGATACCTCTTGTCGATACCTTGAAACTTCACAAATTTTCTGGATGCCGATTAATTAACTCCAGCTACACATCATCACTTTTTTCGGGCTTTAACCTTCAACACACGAATCGAAGAAGGAATATTCTTCGATTCTTTTCTTTGATACCTTTGCACTAGCACGTTGGAACAAGCTGCGAAATGGCTCTTCAAATGGACTGTGGGGATTGGTTCTAGATCCATTAAATGATTATATCTCACTCTCGGAGTTGATGAATCGGGATGGGAATGGGATAGGAGTTAGAAAGACTCCGATGTCAAGTTATGAACACACACACTCTGATATTTTCAAGGTCCAATGGACAACTGACCAGAACAATTGATCTAGTGGGTTTTCACTTTTGCAGGTTCAAGAATAATGGTCCAGATTAATCCACGGGCCTGGTCATTGACTGTTCAGTGAGAAATTTTAAACAACCATAACTTTTGCTACAGATGTTAGAATGAGGCATGTGATACCTTGTTGGAAAGGTAGCAGACATAGGAATGCAATGGTATGGGTATCTAAGTTGAAAAACTAATAGAATACGTAAAAAAAAAAAAATAGAAAATTGACAACCACGGATTTGGGGGGAAATGACCATACCCACTTCAAGCAGTCATATCCGAGGGCTACGAGTAACAAAATCAAGCCCAGGATATCTTGATAGAAAGATGGAGAAGCGAAGAACAAGATGGCATGGAAAATGTGGGAAGATTGAGAGTGTATATTGCTTGAAAATGCAAAACACAGACATAACCCAAATTCAAGTGAAGAACCAACTATGCAATAGCCCAATGGAAAGCTGAAGCAGAGGAGAAGAAGCCAAAAGGATTTCGATTAGGAGGTTGAAGCCAAAAACACCGAAAAACTTTTGAGGAATAGAACGTAATGCCAATGAGCAAATTCAATGATTGTTTTTTAATGAATATCATTTGTGTTAATGTTTATGCCATTATTATAGTTCTTTGCATTTCAATAGATAACAACAACATAAGAACAATATCACTGAGAAATACACATTCACAATAGACACAACATTTATCCTGGGAAACCCTCTAGGGGAAGAAAACACAACAAAACTTCCTTAATATAAATAGCCAATACAATGCCAAGAGATCTCTATGCTAAAACAGAAAGTCCTCTCCAAGATATGTGCCACTCTCTCTCTCCTTTGCCGGTAACAGATCAGAACTTGTCTCTCAAACTAAG
>ML798119.1:8462-28296 GCA_009831015.1 Picea engelmannii
AGATAAAGAGAAAGAGAGAGAAATATTTGCAGCTAAGTGCGCAAATAGAACTGTATGTTTTCATCTAATATATCAATAAACACAGTTATGTGGACGTAGCCCTAGGGAGAGGGTGAACCATGTAAATCTTGTTTATCTTTGTGGTTGATGTTGTGTTATTTGCTATCTGTTATACTATTATTGCATGGATGTTTTACCTAATAAATATAGAAGATATAAACTAACTCTGCGAAGCTAAGTGTAATACTTTTAAAGAATCTCTAGGTTATATTGCATTGTTGTGTTGGAATCACTTTGCATTTCCTTTGGTTATAGACACCTGTGTCCTACAACCCCCCTATTTCTACTTTAGGTGAGACTTCATCTACTTCGCAGGTGTTTCCGAAAGGGAAAATAGTTAGGGTCTTTTGGTGTGTTGTTTGAGTTGAACCCTGGGTCTTCCCCTGTGCCAAAAAATGGTTCCATTGTTGGGACCAGAATCTTCTTGAGGGAATGTCAAGGTGGTTTCCATCAAAGACAAAAATTTAGAACTGGGTAGAAGAACAAGAAAGGGACTTCATCGTAGCTTAGAAAATGAATCCTAGCAGTAGTACAAAATATTGGTTGGGGAGGTACATCTTTACGGATGTGCATGAAATTTTCTTTACAGGAATTCATATGGGGTTATGTGAGTGGTTAGCCAGACTAGCAGACACCCAGTTTGAAATCAGATCTAGACCACCTGTGGTTTGGACATTAATGTTGATAAATAAGGTCAAGGGAGTTGATAACATTGTGTCTAGAGCAATAGATATCCCATTTGATAGCACTATTAGAGGGTACATTACTCAGTTTTCTATTGATAGAGTGGAATCATATAGTCAAGCAAAGAGGTATTTCTTCAAGGGACCTAGAGGAAATTTTCTACACTTCTTGAAGTTAAAGATTAAGATGCTATTGCATGAGAAGAATATCCTGAAGATACAATAATCAGTTGGATTTTAAAGCTAATGCTCAAGAATTTAGACAACAACAGTGACATAGAGGTTGGACACACTCACAGTGGGAGATCATTCAGAGAGGTTCCTCTTGCGAACCTATTTAAGAAGAGTTACAGAGACAGAAGAAAAACATCTAACATACACAGAGTATTCAGAGTCTGCAAGGGCAGAGGAATTAGAGACTGAAGAACTTCGCCGAGGAGAACTAGAAACTTCAGGGACCGTGCCTACTTTCAAAGTAAGTATTATTACTCCTCCTGTTGTTTTAGCAGCATTAAGTAGCCAGAGTAACCAAAGTAGTCAGAGCACTCAGTGTCCTTTTACCAACAGTTTAGTACATACTCAGTCAAGAAACCTAGGGAAGTCCATGGCAGATAAAATGAGGCTACCTATTTTTAGAGGCAATGGATCTGAAGATCATGACCAACACTAGTTCTTATGTGAAGTTGTATGGAGAATTAAGCAAGTCACTGATGAAGTTTTTAAGAGAGATTATTTTAGAACTACCTTGAGGGACCACACCCTGAGCTTGTACATGAAGTTTGTTACAGGATTTGTACAACCTAAACCACTGAGTGACATTAATAATGCATTGAGTGCAGAGTTCAAGAAGCCTAAGTCAGAATCATAGTGCATTACAGAGTTGAAGGAAATCAAGAAGAAGGTGACTGAACCTGTTTGGGAGTTTGATCATAGGTTTAAGACCTTGACAATCCATTTGATTTTTTAGATCCCAGATGAACAACATAAGGAATGGTTCATCACTTCCCTCCTGCCACACATCATAGTTCCTCTGATGCAACATAAGGTTTCTTCACAGGATGAAGCTCTAGATATTTCCATGAAACTAGAAGAAGCCCTTGTAGGAGACTCTAGTCTAGGTATGAGCCATATTTTGAATCAATTGACTAGTTTATATTTACAGGTTGAAAATATGAAGAAGGACAAAGGAAAAGAGAAAAGAGAAGATATCCGACGTATCAGATGTAAAGCAGAGGGCCATGACAAAGAGCATTGTCCTTTATTTAATGAATACTTAGCCTTTGGAGCCCCTAACCCTTTGAATTAGGATAATTTACCATGGTGTGATGTATGTAGAAATAGACATCACCTTGGTGAATTTTATTATATGCAGAAATATGTCCAGACACCCACAACCCTTTATTGCACATTCTGTAAATTTGTGGGGCATGATGATAAGGACTATAGGGCTTATGAACTCATGCATGAAAGGTCAAGGGATACATATAGAATTCAAGGAGAATTATAGTCAGAAGGAAATACTGCGTAGTTCAATTCCCAAGGAAGACGAAACTTCAACCCTCGCGGTGGATTCAGAGGAAGAGGACGAGGACGAGGAATGGGTTGAGGTCAAGGTCAGATCATTTTCTATAAATATGCCCAAACATGTAATTTGGAAAGGTATTTTCATAACCCTTGTACTACTTGCAACAACTCTAATTCATTTAATCATGTCTTTGAAGACTGACCAATATTATTAGAAAAACTTCAGGAAAGATGAGGGGGAAACCAACAAGTAAAACTAATATCATCGAAACCTCACGATTAGGATCCCAGAGTCACTGTTATTACTAGAGTAGGCGTTGTTACAGGATAATATCTAGTGAATCCAAAAGATACTATAGATGGATCAGGGATCATAAGAGTTGTAGAGAAGACACAATTTTTTAATCCAAGGAAAGAAAATAATACCTTTGAAGAATCAAGAAGACAATTTGTAGGAGAACAAATTTTTTCATCTAGGGCACAACCGGAAGTAAGGGAATGTGAAATGCCTCTAGAATTTTATCAGTCTACCCTAGTTAGACAAGGAAAAGAGGTAAGAAAGCTTAATGACTTCATGTATACTTGCATTAATTTGATTAAATATGAAAGTGATGTGCAAGAGCTACAACACCTAATAAGAAAGTATGAAATTGGGAGAATAGTTCCTCTGTTGAGTAGATATGTGAATCAAGTATCTAGAAAAATGAGGACAAGCAAGGAACTACACCTTAGTGATCATATTGGAGACTACGACATAGACTATGTGGTCCTCGACTTGGGATCAGAAGTAAAAGTTATGATGAAGCAGACTTGGGCATTGATGGGAAAACCTAATTTTATTTACTCTCCTATTAGGCTTAGGATGGCTAATCAACAGGAAGTGATCCCCTTTGGAAGACTAGAGCATGTCCCTGTGGACATCAAAGGAGTAAGGACATTTTTATATTTTGAAGTGATTGAGATTGTGGATGATAGTTTCCCCTACCTGGCATTGTTAGGAATTGATTGGGCTTTCAACAATTCGATTGTTGCTGACCTTAAAAAGAGAAGAATGACATTTGAAGGTGATGGCCTTAGGGTCATTACACCTATTGATCATGATGAAGGTTGCAGATACACATAACCAATAAGAGAAGAAGACCGTGCCTATGAGTTAGTGAACATCTATAAACTGATAGCAGGACAACAAGATTATGTTAATCCTACAACAGATGGAAATCTAAGTTTGAGAAGTGAAAGTGAATTCTCATCATATTATAAGAAACATTGGAAAACTGGCAGAACATAATGTATGAATTCTCTACATGGAGGTGTGCCAGATTGACCAAGGCAGTTCATTGGATTGGCACAAAAGTAAGTAATCTTCCTATATTTGATGGCTTGAATAATTTAGAGACATTTCTATGTGAATTAGAAGGAATTGTACCAGTACAATAGAGGTTATTAGAACTAGATGAAGCCTTGAAAGCAACACCAGCTAGATGGTGGGAAACACATAAGAGGAACATCGTGAAGTGGGTACAGTGTCACACCTTGATGATAGTGCACTTTTAAAATCAAGATAAGGGTTGTGAAGCTCGATACACAGGTCATATTTTTCCTTAGGACCATGTGGGAAGTTGTGAGGAAGCCTGGATCAACATTCCTAAAGAGAAGTGGGTACATAAGTTCATTAACACCTTAGACACTACACCTATCAACTGGTATCTTCAGGAAGAACTATGCTTCGTCACTACAGATTGGTATCGTATGACCCAAAACTTTATAGCTACATTCTTATTTGAAATTAAGTACCCCACAGTAGATCAAGCTTTACAAATTGTAAGATAGAAGGTCTTTGAGGGGGCACCTAACCCTCCTCTTGACCAAGAATAAGATGAATGGATTGTGCCTCTTCAACGATTACAGGGTTGTTATAATATTAATGTTGATGAGGATGATGACCCTAGGGATGTAAAAATTGTAGAAACTAAAGGTCAGAGAGACATAGAAGGTCCATGGATCGAATTAACTTTTATTGGGCAGCCTATTAAAATTAAGAAGTTTAATATTGGAACAGAACAGGCACCTAAGCTAGAAAATGTTGGAGATTATTGGGATGATGCTACTATTAGTAAGATTACATAACTATTGCATGAGTATAAGGACTTGTTTCCAACCAAGTTCAATGACATGAAGGGCATTAAAGGGCCCATGGGAGAAATGAATATTCCTTTGAAACCAGATGCAAGGCCTGTCAAGCAGAGACCTTATAGACTGAATCCCAAGTACAAGAAGAAAGTTAAGATTGAATTATATAGAATGTTGGAAGCATGAATCATAGAACCTGTTGAAGAATATGAATGGATCAACCCTATGGTGGTCCAAGATAAGAAGTCAAGAGAAATCAAAATCTGTGTAGATCTAAGGAAATTGAATGATGCATGTTTACACGATCCATTTCCTACACCTTTTATTGATGAGGTCCTAGGTAATGTATGAGGACATGAAGTCTATTTATTTACAGATGGATTTTTAGGCTATCGCTAGATCAAAATTGCTAAAGAGGACAGACATAAGACCACATTTGCAATAGAATGGGGCTCTCTTAAGTACACTGTGATGCCTTTTGGTCTAAAGAATGCACCAACCATATTTTCCAAGGTGGTTTTCGAAGAATTTATAGAGTTTTTACACAAGTTTTTGGAAGAATACTTTGATGATTGGACTTTTTTTAGCCTACTGAAATATCATATTGAGTGTTTGAGATAAATGTTAGATAAGTGCAGACAATGTCAGATTGCTCTGAACCTGAAGAAGTGTATTTTGTTTTCCCCTTTTGGGGTGTTGTTAGGACACATTGTATGTAATAAGGGGTTGTTGGTAGATCCATCTAAGATTGCTATCATTGTTGATCTACCTCCTCCTACTTCAGTTAGACAGTTGTGCACTGCATTGGGACACACTAGATACTACATAAAGTTTATTAAGGGCTATGCACAGAGAAAAACACCTATGGAAAATCTACTAAATAAAGATAGTAAGTTTCAATGGATAGAGGAATGCTAGTAGAGATTCAACACACTAAAGCAGAAAATGGTCATTACGCCTATTTTGGTTTTCCCAAATTGGAGTAAGGAATTAAATGTTCATGTTGATGCTTCATCTATTGCATTGGTAGGATTTTTAGCGCAGCTAGGTGCAGGAGAGATTGACCACCCTACAGTCTTTGCTAGAAGGAAGCTTTCTACATCTGAAATAAATTATACTACCACTGAAAGAGAAGGCTTAGCTATGGTATACGCACTGCAGAAGTTTAGACACTACTTGTTGAGAGGAGACTTTAATATGTTTACTGATCATTCTGCATTGAAGTACTTAGTCAACAAGACAGTGTTTTGGGGAAGAATATGCAGATGGATATTATTATTCCAGGAATATGATTTTGATATTGTGGTCAATCCATGGAGAATGAATAAGGGACTTGACCACTTATCCAAGTTAGAACATGGAGAGGAACCTACTAGTTTGGATGATACACTACCAGATGCACTGTTGTTGGTCGTCAGGAAAGTTGATGATCACTTCACCAAGATAGTCCAGTTCCTATCCAGAGGAATGGTACCTCGCAAGTATACATTCATTTAGAAGGAACATTTGATAGTTCGCACTGCATATTTTCAACTTATAGCTGGACAATTATATAAGATGGGACCAAATGAGATCTTGAGGAGATGTGTTATGGAGGAAGAAATACCATTGATTATTGTAGAAGCACATGAAGGAATTTCACAAGGACATTATGCAGGGAAAGAAACAACACAAAAGGTTCTTAGAGCTGGCCTCTGGTGGCCCACTTTACATAAGGATGCTAAAGAATACTACAGAGCCTGCGATGTATGCCAAAGGATAGGGATTCCCTTTAGAAGGGATGAAATGCCTTTATCACCTCAACTAACTTTATAGGCCTTTGAGAAATGGGCTATTGACTTTGTGGGACCTATCAACCCACTAGAAAGGCGCACAGGAGCTCGATACATATCACTTCTACATAGTATTTGACCAGATGGTAGAAGCAAGAGCAGTTAAAGACTGTAGTGAAACTACAGCTGCACGAATCATCTTTGATGATATCATAACTACATTTGGATTATTGAACGTCCTTATGAGTGATCAAGGTACACACTTCATTAAAAAAACTATTGAAGCCTTGACTCAGGAGTTCGAAGTTCACCATCAGAAGAGCACACCATACCACCCACAGGCGAATGGTATAGTTGAAACTATCAATAAGATTTTGGAGAAAACACTAACCAATATTTACAGTGTCAACAGGGATTATTGGGATTTAAGAATTCCAACAGTGTTATGGGCTTATCGAACTTGCAAAACAATGACAACGCAAAATCCATTTAAGTTAGTTTATGGCCAGGAAGCAGTAGTTCCTATGGAATATTTGGTTCCTAGTTTAAGAATTGTAGCCTTTATAGGTATGGATGACACTAGTGTTGTTCGAGACAGGCTTGCGTAGTTGATAGAGTTAGAGGAAGACAGGTTTATTGCAAGATTTCATCAACATGTACAAAAAGAATGTGAAAAGGCTTACCATGACATACATATCTAGAAGAAATCATTTAAGCAATCAGATTTGGTACTTTTATATGACAACAAGTTCATGAAGCATCCAGGAAAGTACAGGACACATTGGCTCGGACCATTCGAAGTTGCCTATGTTACAGAAGGAGGTGTTGTGTAGTTGAAGACCCTTAATGGAGAATGGAAGGACAATTTAGTGAATGGAAGTCGATTGAAGTTGTATTGTGACAACCAACTGCCTCACAACTCTCAGTAAAAACAAAGGAAGAAAGGTCCAGGTACCAGGTGTAGTTGAAATTGGGTACCAGACACAGAAAAGACTGTATGCACACAATAAGGAAGGATAAAGCAGAAAGCACAGGCTACTCCACATAGTCTGCAGTCGAAGTAGTACATAAGGCTCAATCTTGCAGTGACTCGGGACGAGTCACATGTGAGTGTTGGGGGCCTGTTGGACCTTCGTTATGTATTAAGGAAGAAAGTGAATATTAAGGAAGAATAAATAAAAAGTACGAAGTGTGCGGAAGGCACATAAACCAATGAATGGTTGAAGTGGTTAAATAAGAAAAAAAGAAGGAACGAGGTAAAGAAAAGAAAATTGTTGAAATCAAGGAAGATAAAGCATCAAAGAAGATAGATCGTGGACAACTCATCAAGCAAAAGAATATACTAATGGGTGATTTGGAGCACCTCGCAAAAAAGAAGGAAGAATAGGTTGGCGAAGCCCTTAAAATGTGGGTCATGTGGACCTAGGGTTTTGGCATCTAGGTTTTTGACACCTAGACTTCGGTTTAAGGTTGTCCAACAGTTATGTAATGTATAAATAAAGGTCTAGAAGAGTTTAGAGGGTTGGTCATTGTTCGTTGGTTATTGTTGATCATTGGTTTTCATTGTTGAGAGAGAGAAGTGTTTTGATGTAAGAGAGTATGTATTTTAGATATTCAACTGGGTGCGAAGATCAAACCTACAAATGGGAGTGTAGGGAGGGGAGAGAAAGAGAAAGAGAGAGAAAGATATATAGCTAAGTGCGCAGATAGAACTATATGCTTTCATCTAATATATCAAGAAACACAGTTTTGTGGATGTATCCCTAGGGAGAGGGTGAACCACATAAATCTTGTTGGTCTTTGTGGTTGATGCTGTGTTATTTGCTATCTGTTATACTATTATTGCATGGATGTTTTACAAATTAAAGATAGAAGGTATAAACTAACTCTGCGAAGCTAAGTGTAAGATTGTTAAAGAATCTCTAGGTTATAGTGTGTTCTTGTGTTGGAATCACTTTGCATTTCCTCTGGTTGTAGACACCTATGTCCTGCAAACCCCATATTTCTACTTAAGATGAGACTTCATCTACTTCATAGGTGTTGCTGAAAGGGCCAGCAGTTAGGGTTTGTTGGTGTGTTGTTTGAGTTGAACCATGGGTCTTCCCTTGTGCCAATAACATCCTTCTGAGAAGAATGGATTACAATGAGGCTCCATAGGCCCTTTTCATATTACTCATGAATTCCAAAACCCTAGACATCCAAAAACCTAACCCTAGAAGGTGAAATGCCAAAAGTCATGTGGGCCCTTTGGGTAAGTTGGTGTAATTTGGTACCTCAACTTCCTAAGGTCATAACTTTTGCATACGACCTCTGTTTTAGGTGTGTGATAGCCCATTGGAAAGGTATTTAAGAGAAATACACATTTTGTCATCAGACTTTGACTTTGTCTAAAGTATGACTGTGGCGATTCAAAAAAACAATGTTTAGGGCCTCAAAACATCCCTGAAAGTACATCAAGATGTGTTGATATGAAAAATTACAAAATAGGCCAGTTGGATTAGGTGAGAGGCCACCCATATCCACCTAGAGAATGTGTGAGGCTTCATTCATCTCCATAAGTGTAGAAATCATAATTATAAAGAAGTATAGAAAGACGTTCTGAAAAAAAAATGGGCATGAGGAGCCAGTTGGAATAGGTGGGTAGCCACCAATATCCATTTGGATCAATGCTCCCCCCTTAGGAAGAAATGGTCTCCATTGCATTGATTTCCCCCATCAGGTGAGGAAAGTTCTACTATATTTGGCCCTGGGTGAGCCACTTGCCTTGGTGTAGGAGTTTCCCTGCCTTGACAACCCGATAAAGCTAGATCTACTGCTGGTGAGTGCCATTGACCTATGTGTCCACTATCTGATCGGTGGATGCTTGTTCCATGTAGTCAGGGTTGAGCTCTGTTGGTGTCAGTTGTTCGTCGATCTCATAGGTGTCTAATAATGGTGGGAAATATGGTTGAAGGAGGTCCACATTGAATATTGGATGCACACCAAGGAATGGTGGAGTGTTGAGATCAAAATCATTGCTACCCACAACCTTGCTGATAATGTAAGGCCCATAACGAAGTGGATGAATCTTTCGATCTGGCCTGGTGAGAAACTCATTCTGCAAATGTAACCATATTTTGTTTCCAAACTGAAACTAGTGTGGTACCCTGTGTTTATCATGGCACTGCATAGATGATTTTAGGGGCTAAATTTCGCAAATGGGCTAATTTTCCATGGTTTTTCCCAAAACAAGATTTGCCAATTTCCATTTTTTATAAAAATTATCCACCCAAATTCCATAGAATAAAATTATCTTCCCTTAAAAATTGCCAAAATTTTATAGAAACTACATAAAATTCTTAGAAATTTGAATATTTTTACAAAAATATCGCCAAACATTTTTAATTTTGCATATTAAGGACTAGTAAGATTAGCCCAGTTTTATACATTTTAATATAAATTTCCATCCTTAAAATTATCTCTGCAATGCTTGTACTTAGCATTGGAATTTTGCAAAATCTCCTGGACCTGTTGGTGGATGTGTTGAATCATATTAATGAATCTAGTGGCTTTGTTGACCACAGACTGATCAAGGGAAGAGTTTGTTTGTTTGGTGGCAAGAGGAAGTGAAATTTCAATGGGTCCCAAGGGTTGGAGTCCTAGACCCACCTGAAATGGGCTATGGCCGGTGGAACTATGGAGAGATTTGTTGTAAATGTGTTGGACATATGGGAGACTCTCGTCAAATGTACGAGGATTATTAGAGTTGTACATGTGCAGGATGTGCACAATCATATGATTGTCGACCTCGGTTTGGACATCAGTTTGGGGGTGCTAAGAAGGGGATTTTGTGAGCTTGGTTTCCAACAGAGACTAGATACTCGACGAAAAAGTGTTGAGGAACATGTTGTCTCAGTCGGAGATGATGGTATATGGTATCCCAAAGTGCACACAAACTCGTTCAAAGAAGAGATTGGCAGTATCGATTGTTGTGACAGTCTTCTTACAGGCTGTGAGTATGGCCATATTTTAAAATCAATCAAAGACCACAAACACGCAATCATTTCCATTCTTGGTGGTCGACAAACTAGACATGTAATCCATGGAGATGGACTCCCATGATTTCTCATGAATAGGAAGAGGGGTGTATAATCCTTGCTTCTTGATGGTCAGCTTGGAAATGGCATGGGCAGTGAAAGATATGATATACTTGTTGACGTCCAGATGAATGTTTGGCCAATAAAAATGTTTCTTAAGGACAACCATAGTTTTCTTTATGCCAAAATGTCATGCCACTTAACTGTAGTGGGCTTACCAAATCAACTTCACATGCTCACTTGTAGGAACACTTAAATGACCCAGGTGGTGTAAGAGTCTCTCCTAAATGTGAAAATCAGTGATAGTGGCACATGTACACAAGAGATGATATGTGGTGGCGAAGTCTGAATCTTGCTGGTAAATTTGGGGCCACTCCGATGTTTCATGTCCACAAGAATGGAGCACAGTGGTAAGTGCAGCCACAGGAGCAGGACTGAGGCAGTCAATGACATGATTGGAGATGCATGTCTTATAATTTATGTTGAGATGGAACTGCTACAATTAGGTGGACCAATTCTAATGGTAGTCGTTCTGTAATTTCCCTTGTGTCTGTATGAATTGCAGAGGCTTGTGATCAGTGTGTATGATCGTCTTTGTCCCCAGAATGTAATGTTTCCATTGACGACATGTTTGTACAATGGAATACATTTACTTTTCATAGGTGGGGTATTTTTGGACAACATCGAAGAGTGTCTCACTATGGTATGCCACCAGATTCCCGTGTTGAGTGAGAAATGCGCCCACAACATAGTCAGATGCATCAGTCTCAATCTCAAATGGTTGTTGTAGTTTGGGAAAGGAGAGTATGGGAGTTGAGCACAAATGATGTTTCAGAACTTCAAATGCTCGTTGTTGCTCCTTCCCCCATACTAAATTTTCCCTACCACTGCCCTTGGTCACCTAGCTGAGGGCCCAGGCAATATGGGAGAATCCCAACATGAACCGTTGGTAAAAATTGGTGAGTCCTAAGAAGATTTGAAGCTCGACCAGTGTAGTCAGGGATAGCCAGTCACATATGACTTGGATCTTAGATGGATCAACATGTACACCATGCTCATCAACAACATAGCCTAGGTATTGGACCCTTTTCATGCCAAACGAGCATTTTTCCAAGTTGGCATAAACCTTGTGCTATCGTAGAGTGCTCAAAACTTGTTTAATATGCCGCATGTGCTCCTCCCATGTTTTGATGAAGATGAGGATGTCATCCAAATATACTACCAAAAAGGAGTTTCTCAAGGGTCTCAATACATCATCCATCAACTTCATGAAAGTGCCAGGTTCATTTTTTAAGACAAAGGGCATGACTAGCCATTCATAGAGACCTTCCTTAGACTCGAAGGTTGTCTTCTAGACATCCATTGGTTCTATGGGAACCTGATGGTAGACAGACTTCAGGTCAATCTTGCTGAAGAAATTTCCCCCCTTGAGTTGGCCAGGAAGGTCATCAATCATGGGAATGGGATAGTTGTTCATAACTATGATTTTGTTTAAGGATATGTAATCAATGCAGAGTCACCAAGTCTCATCCTTTTTCTCCACCGGTACAATCGGGCTTCTACAAGGGGAGTAGCTGGGTTTGATGTGCCCCTTTTGAAGAAGATCTTGGATATGACGCCTTATTTTTCCATTCTCTATCATCGAGTGTTGATATACTAGTGCATTAGGTAGAGGTGCACAGGGGGTCAGATCAATTGGATTCTTGACTTGGCAGTGTGTCGGTGACCCTGTAGGTGAGACGAAGATGTCTATGTATTCTTCCACGATCCTGTACACTTACTTCTGTTGGAAAGAGAGGTGTTGTGTAGAGGCCACAAATGTCGCATAAACCTTTTGTTTACTGTGAGCATGGATCACAAAGAATACAAACTTCCCAGTCTATGAAATGACCTTAATTCATTGCTTAGATTAAAGAAATAGTAGTAGGCAGTGCCACCTATGGAATCATGTACAATTGTCTACCCAAATTAATAATAACATTGTAGGGTCTAGACTCATACACATCATGAAGCTTACACAAATATGGTTGTCGTAAAACAATATCATGAACTTCAAGGGGATAAATATCACACAGTACCTCATCTTTGAAAGGCTTGATGTCGTAGGATAGACGACACTGTTGGCTGACACATATATCTCTTCCTTGACGAAGCCAGTCGATGGTGTAGGGTTAGGGGTGCAGTGTCATTGGAAGGTTCAACTACTTGATGACCTCTGCTAAAATCAGGTTCTTCTGACTACCGATGTCGACAATGAAGTGGATCAGAGCCTCCTTGACCCACATCTGGGAGTGAAAGAGGCATTCCCCTTCCTCTAATTCTTTTGGTTCGCTTGGCTGGAATTTGGTGGTAGTGACCATGGCACTGGGTTCAACATTGATAATCCTCTTCCCTCCTTCATGATTTGAATTGGAATCATAATCAACCTCTGAATCATAATCCTTTAGCTTAGCCACGAGGGACTGCTTGGAGTGACATTCGTCAGTGTTGTGAAAAGTAATTTTATGGTACTCACACCATTTTACTGTGTCCTTCTTCATATTCTCATTTCCATTCTTGTGTTGCATCTTAGACATATAGTCCTGAGGGAGGCCATCATGACTTGGTCCCCTGCTGTGTGAGTTGGGGTTTCCTTTTCCCTGCTTCAACTGTGAGGGGTTTGCAGATCCAAACTCTCATTGCTTCTGCTTAAATTTTTTCTTATCTTGATAGTGTATCTATAAGATGTACCCAATGAGGCGATGTCCAGGAATTCCATTTCTGTTTGAATGTATCTATGCAAAAAACCATGGTATTTGAGCACCAAATGACGCTCATAATATTTGATACCCAATTTGGTGCGAAGGGTATGGAGAATATTGGTGAAGTCTAGTAATGTCTAGTCCCTTTCTTGTCGTAGGGTGGTCCATTTGGTGTACTGGTCCTCGTAGCTTCGAACAGGGTAGTATTGTTCTTTAATGGCATCCTAGAAAGAATCCCATGTAGGGTCCACCACAACAATTTCAAATTCCTCTATGACCCTTTTCTCAGAGTAGGTATCCCACCAGTCCTTAACATGGGGAATGACCTTGAGGAGTGCAAAAGTGATATTTTCCCGATCGAAAAATTTGTGGACCGAAAAATATCCTTCAAGCAGATTTAACCATTTATCTACAAAATCTGCATCTATGAGTCCTTCAAATAATGGAATATCAAAATTTACCTGTACCTTGAAGGGGGTTGCATGGCCTCCTGATGAAGATGGTTCTCCCATGGGAAACTATTGAAGGATCTGCGTGAAGTTGTCCATCATTTCATTCCTTTGTTGCGAAAGGGATTCCTCGAGCAACATTTTAATAGGATCTCCTTCTCCATAATATTTATTTTCGTCTCCCATGGGTTTTTTTCGGGCTTGGTGTGACCTATCTAGTAATGTCTCGATTGGTTCAAGTCCCAACTTCTTGTACCCAGACCTTGTTGGGGACATGCACGAAGAAAAATAAATGAAGAGCATATCACTCTGATACCACTGATCTATATTTAGGAGTGGAACGAATTGATTATAGATTGAATACCATAAAAATATAAATAGGAAGAATAACACAAATATTTAGTGAACAATATCTTCTATTAAATAATGAAATAGGCTGAAACTGTAAAACTGCAGAACTGAAATTTGCTCGAATGGTGGTAGTTATCTCTGAGAAGAGATGTGGCTGCTACGTGCATCTATATGAGAATAATGTATTACAATGAGGATCCATAGGCCCTTTTCATATTACTCATGAATGCCAAAACCCTAGACATCCAAAAACCTAACCCTAGAAGGTGAAATGCCAAAAGTCATGTGAGCCCTATGGGTAAGTTGGTGTAATTTGGTACCTCAACTTCCTAGGGTCATAACTTTTTCATGCGACCTTTGTTTTATGCATGTGATAGCTCGTTGGAAAGGTATTTCAAAGAAATACATGTTTCTCCATCAAACTCTGACTCAGTCTACATTATGACTATGGAAAGTCAAAAAAACAATGTTTAGGGTCTCAAAAAAACCCTGAAAGTACAACAAGATGTGTTGATATGAAAACATACAAAATAGGCTATTTGGATTAGGCGAGAGGCCACCCATATCCACCTAGATAATGTGTGTGGCTTCAGACAACCCTGAAAGTGTAGAAATCACAATTATAAAGTAGTACAGAAAGATGTGTTGAACAAAAAATGGACCCGAGGAGCCAGTTGGAATAGGTGGGTGGCCACCAATATTGTATTTTCATACCTATGAAAATTTCACAAACTACAAAGTCCCAAAAAATAATTTATAGAAAAAATTCCAAGCTGACTTGTTTGAAACATATTTCAGAAAGTGGCAGACCTTCCTAAATTCTAACTTATTTTGTAGATCGAACTTGTCTAGAATGCCATGTGCTCAATATTTGATACATGATTCTAAAATGAACAAACAATACACTACATAAAGTAATATTTCCAATGCAATTGGTCTCACAGAATTTGGATTCTCTATGAATAAGTTATGATTGTTTTACCTGGAACACATGTTTTTGACTAGTTTCAAGACTAGTCAAAAACCCTATCTTCCACAGAGTGTATATACAAAAATACAATGACCCAAAAGCTAACATTTTTACCACATGTACTTTGCTATTTCTTGTCATCAGCCGCCAATTTTCACTATCTGAATCATTCTTCAAAAAATCATTATAGAGAAAATGGTAAGATGATCATTTAAAAACATACCTTAGAACACATCATCACAAGACTTCATCTTCCATTAGAATTTCTCCCTTCTTCACTTCATTTTCCCTTTGAAATTTATACCATACTTGTACTAATCTATAACAATATTTAATGATGAAAATGAGAGGTTGTTAATGTGTATTTATACTTTTTCAAGTACCTCCTTTACTTGACTTTGGGCTCGACCTGTACTTTCTTGTTACAACAACTTTTCCCTTTAATTAATGAATTGTAACTTCTTGTTGCAACCATTTAGGGGCTTATTAACCATTCTTCAGGGCTTCCACCTTCAATATACCATAACTTCTCAACCATGAGGAGCCACGTGGCATACCACCTATCATTGGAGATGGAAAGACTAGGACTATCCATCTATGTATGTGTTGCTTGCATTTACATTGTCCTTAAAGTCCTTATTCCTCAAACAACTTCGGGCTTCATGACCAAAAATCTGGGGATTATTGTATACTTATTCAAAGCATCTTCCCATGAGGGCCATGATTAAAGCTATGCCATAAGGGGACTACTTTGGAGACTTATTTAATTATGCCCAATACTTATATAGGATTCTAGACTTCCTCTAAAGTTGACATCAATGACAATATATTTTCCAACACCATACCTAGTGCTTAAAACATCTAATTGGGATATAGCTATGAGTTTGACATATTGTGTAGTAATAATCAGTCTTGTGGTCTAGAACATATTTTAGGACCAAAACCTAGAGGCATAGGCCCTAAGAGGCTCCTATAAGACTCATGTCTCATGCATGAGGTCCTAAGAAATGAAAATGGCGCTATCAAGGGAAATATTTTTACCTATTATTAGTATATGGGAATATTTGATATGATTGGTGTACCTTGGGTGATTTTGTATAGGAGTAAGAGCCAAGGATTTAGGTCTTAATAGTTATAGGTAAAAATAATGGTCCATACAAGGGGCCCCATAGCATAATTATGTTTTTGACTTGACTAGAATATCATTAAGAGATCATCTTATGGTGTCTGAGGAATCATGGTTTTCCTTTGATGCCTACAACCTTCCTATAGGGACTAAGGAAATTTTTTCTTATTATTACCATGTCCATGACATCTATAACTATATCTAGTGCTCAAAAAATCTAATATGATATTGTTGATTAAGGTTGGTTGTCATTGATGTCAACCCTTGAATAAAGCCCGTTAGCACAAAGGCTTGGGTAATGGACCCAATATTGTTTGATGTAAATATGACTCATTATTGTTTTTTCATGGTTGATAAGAAGTAAATATGGATGAACTCCAAAGTGGTCCCCTTATGGTGAAAGCCCTCACGGGAAGACACTTTGTGGAGTAAGCGAACCCATGCTTAATTGTGAAATAATGAGATGAAGCAAAGTGATTTTGTTAGGGAAAATATCCTAGATGGTTAATTCTTGTCATTCCATTTCTGGTGGTATGTATAATGTCACATAACTCCTCGCGGTTTGAGGGTTATGGCCTTACGAAGTTGGAGGACCCTCATACGTCATCTAGAAGCCCCAAAAGGTCAAAGTAGTCAAAGTGGTTTAAGAGATTTTAAAAGGTAAATAATAAAGTGAAGTGATGAGTGTATTATAATTCTAAGTGAATGAAAAATAAATTATTTCAATAATAAATTTAATGGAGAAATTAGAAGTAGACCCAACCCTAAAATAAGGAAAGTGGGCCAAGTGACCTAGAAGATGTTTTTAAAGAAGCTACTTGGAGAGTCTAAATAAGAGGCAAGGCTCTCTAATTTTAATCACACTTGAGAATAATGAATATCTATATGTGTATGAAGTAACCAAGGATATCTAAACCAGAATTATGAGTGAAGGTGAAGAAAAGAAGGCCGAAATGCAAGGAAGGATAAATTATTTTGATGGTGCTTTCTAAGGTATGTTATTTACAGGTCATCTCACCATTTTTGCTATAACTTTTTTTCTATAATGATTCAGACCATGAAATTGCTATGAAAGTGATAAAACCTGTCCCCATATCTATGGTAAAAAATTCATATTGTGGGTCGTTGTATTATGGGAGTTACACTATGTGGAAAATAGGGTTTGTGGCCAGTCCTGAAACTAGTCAAAATTTGGTGTTTCGGGTAAAAACGTCATAACTTTTTCATAATAGATACAAATTTAGTGAAACAAAATGTGTTGGTTAGGGTAAATTATTCAGTATTCTTTGTAATAGTTTTAGATCAATTCATCAAATATTTTGTGTGGGGCACACTCTACAAGGTCGCTCTCTAGAATACGACATAATTCAACAAGGTATGCCATTTTTTCTATAACTCATTTTCTGAGAGGTTTCAAGTAGTGACACTTGGAGTAATTGCATAAAACACACTGAAAAACATTTTGTATCAGTTTCAGATCTGTATACATTACAGGTTCAAAGTTATGATTACTTCAATTTAGGGTTATTGACTAATCCAAAACTAGGCATGCGAGACTAAATAAAAGTTTGATGAAAATGCTAGTCTCTTGTTTTTAAAGTTAAGTAAGGTTTGTAGGAATGTGATCATATACACCAGGTCTATTATAGAGCTAAAAATCAGATTTGGATGATGAAATTGATGAGATCTTTTGGTTGAGGTACATGTTGAGTACATGGTTGAGACAAGTAGTTGATGAGTTGGCACATACATGAGGTGTATAGTTGACGATTTTGGTACATATTGATGAGTCATAGTTGATGAGTAGTTGACACATGATTGGTACATACTTGGTACATGGTTGGATGCACTTGTTTATGGTACAGGTTGATTACAGATTGGTGCATGGTTGATGCAGTTGTTTATTGTACAAGTTGATTACAGGTTGGTGCATGGTTGATGCACTTGTTTATGGTACAAGTTGATTACAGGTTGAGGTACCGGTTGATGCATGGTTCAAATTTATTGGTACAAGTTTACAACGGTATATCTCACAGTGATAGTGTGACAGTGGTTCCATCATTCTACTTCTACTTTAGGGTGGCAGGATGGGGCAAGGATAGGTGGTTGTAGCCACCTTCCAGTTGTAGCCAGAGAACATTCGGGGTTGTAGCCTCCTTCTGGTTGTAGCCAGAGAATTGGGGAGTTGGAGCTTCCCTCAGGTTGTAGTTTGAGAAACTAGGGGGTTGGAGCCTCCTTCCAGTTGCAGTTGGAAAAAAAAGGAAGTTGGTGCTTCCAATGAAATTAATTCTTCAAGACATATAAGAAAAATCATTCAATGGTTTTCTCCCGATTTGGGTTTCCACGTAAAACACTGGTGTACTGTGTATGTGTGTGATTGTTTATTTCTTACTGCTTATTTTTGGATAATAATTCTACATTGATATAACATTTGAAGAAATAGGATTATAATTACGCTATTATTGATTCACCCCCCCTCAGTAATTCAACAATTGGTATCAGAGCAGGTTCCTTCAGAAATCAGTTTAACCACTGAAAGGTAGATCCTGGAGAGTACCAACTTGTATAAAAATGGAATACCATAGTTTGATGGACATAAGTATGCTTTTTGGAGCATAAGGATGAAGACATATATACAGGCTTAGGGATTGCAAGTTTGGCAATCAATTGTAGATGGATACACAGCACCAACAGTTCCACCAACAAATGACAAAGCAGTGAAACTCAGTGAGAATAATTACAAAGACATAAATGCACTTTTAAATGGTCTCAGTGATACGATATTCACCAAAGTTGCACATTGTAAATCTGCTAAATAGATTTGGGACAAGCTTCGAAACATTTATGAAGGATATTCAAAAATCAAAGTAGCAAAGCTTCAAACTTACAGAGGTCAATTCGAACAACTAAAAATGAAGGAATATGAAGATATCACAGCCTACTTCTTACGAGTAGATGAAATGGTGAATGCAATCATAGGATTGGGAGAAGAAATTGAAGAATCTGTAATTGTTCAAAAGGTACTAAGATCCCTTCCTATGAGATTCAACCCTAAGAAATCATCACTAGAAGAAAGATCAGAACTAGAATCAATAAGCATGGACGAACTGCATGGAATCTTCACAACATATGTGATGAGAATTGAACAGGAAAATCCAGATGTAAAAGAGTAAACCTTCAAAGCATCCAAAAGATCAAAGAAAAAGAAAAAGGAACAAGAAGAATATAGCACAATAACAACATCTCGAAAGATGATGAAGAAATGGCCAACTTTGTCAAAAGAATGAACAAGGGAACCAACTGTAAGTACAAAGGTAATCTTCCTTTAATTTGTTTTAATTGTGATGGCATTGGTCATTTTTCTAACAAATGTCCTTATAAGAAAAAGAGAAATGATGAAGGTTACTCAAAATATAGACAAACATATAAAGGTAAAATAACTACAAAGAAAGTTTTCAAGAAAAACTTTTGCACCAAAGAAGACATCTCATCATCAGATGAAGATGAAGTCAGTGACAGTGAAATAGGGAGAGTTCTATTCATGGTAGTAGAAGACTCTAATAAAGAAGACTCCGAAAAAGAATACGAAGAATAAATTGAAGAGGCAGAAGTTGACTTCCGAGAAGAATTAATGAGTGCCATAGAAGTTATCATAAGAGAAAAGAAGAAAAACAAAAAACTACAAGCAGAACTAGATAAGAAAAAAGACACTCAAGAACTAGAACAAATGATCAAAAAATTGAAGGTTAAAATAGAAGAAGATAAAAGAATTGAAGAAGCACTCAAATAACAACTAGAAGGAAAGGGAAGGATCATTAGAAACCTGGAAGCAGAGATTGTCACACTAAGAAAGGATATTCAAAAGAAAAATATGCAGAATAGATCAAAAGTTTTGGATGACATTATCAGCAGTCAAAAATCTTATCTTGACAAGTTCGGACTTGGATGCAAT
>ML798119.1:73572-94813 GCA_009831015.1 Picea engelmannii
TTTCACCGGGCCGACATATTTCCCGGACCACGTGATATTAGGTGGTTTTTCGGCACATGGTATTTTTGCCGATGGTTTTCTATTTCCGGTTAAGGAATTAGGGTTTTGGACTAATCCAGGTCATTGGGTTAGGGTTTTGGTTGCCGCTAGCTCCCATATGTATATTGTATTGTAAACAGTGAAATACAATGTATCAATATAATATATGCTGGTTTTCCCGGTTTGGGTTTCCAGGTGAAAAATCTCTGTGTAATGTTTGTATTTGCCATTGTATCTTTTCTGTTCTTTTCTGAATATCAGTTTGCAGTAGATATTGTACAAGGTTAGAATTTACAGATGGATGATGTATTGAGACCCTTGACCAACTCCTTTGTGGTAGTATATTTGGATGACATCCTCATCTTCATCAAAACATGGGAGGAGCACATGCGACATATTAAACAAGTTTTGAGCACTCTACGATAGCACAAGCTTTATGCCAACTTGGAAAAATGCCCGTTTGGCATGAATAGGGTCTAATACCTGGGCTATGTTGTTGATGATCATGGGGTACATGTTGATCCATTTAATATCCAAGTCATATGTGACTGGCTAGCCCTGACTACACTGACCGAGCTTCAAATCTTCTTAGGACTCACCAATTTTTACCAACGGTTCATGTTGGGATTCTCCCATATTTCCTGGGCCCTCAGCTAGGTGACCAAGGGTAGTGATAGGGAAAATTTAGTATGGGGGAAGGAGCAACAACGAGCATTTGAAGTGCTGAAACATCATTTTTGCTCAACTCCCATACTCTCCTTGCCCAAACTACAAAAACCATTTGAGATTGAGACTTATGCATCTGACTATGTTGTGGGTGCATTTCTCACTCAACACGGGAATCCGGTGGCAAACCATAGTGAGACACTCTTCGATTTTGTCCACAAATACCCCACCTATGAAAAGGAAATGTATTCCATTGTACAAACATGTCGTCAATGGAAACATTACATTCTGGGGACAGAGACGATCATACACACTAATCACAAGTCTTTGCAATTCGTACAGACACAAGGGAAATTGTAGAATGACCGCCATCAGAATTGGTCCACCTAATTGCAGCAGTTCCATCTCAACATAAATTATAAGACATGCATCTCCAATCATGTCATTGACTGCCTCAGTCCTACTCCTGTGGCTGCATTTACCACTGTGCTCCATTCTTGTGGACATGAAACATCAGAGTGGCCCCAACTTTACCAGCAAGATTCGGACTTCGCCACCACATATCAGCTCTTGTGTACATGTGCCACTATCATTGATTTTAACATTTAGGAGAGACTCTTACACCACCTGGGTCATTTATGTGTTCCTACAAGCGAGCATGCAAAGTTGATTTGGTAAGCCCACTACAGTTAGGTGGCAGGACATTTTGGCGTAGAGAAAACTTTGGTCGTCCTTCAGAAACATTTTTATTGGCCAAAAATTCGTCTGGACGTCAGCAAGTATATAATATATTTCACTACCTGCACCATTTCCAAGCCGAACATCAAGAATAAAGGATTATACACCCCTCTTCCTATTCATGAGAAGTCGTGGGAGTCCATCTCCATGGATTACATGTCTGGTTTTTCGACCACCAAGAACAAAAATGATTGCGTGTTTGTGGTCTTTGATTGGTTTTAAAATATGGCCATCCTCACAGCCTGTAAGAAGACTGTCACAACAATCGATACTGCCAGGCTCTTCTTTGAACGAGTTTGTGTGCACTTTGGGATACCACATACCATCATCTCCAACTAAGACAACATGTTCCTCAACACCTTTTCATCGAGTATCTAGTCTCTGTTGGAAACCAAGCTCACAAAATCCCCTTCTTAGCACCTCCAAACTGATGTCCAAACTGAGGTCGACAATCATATGATTGTGCACATCCTGCACATGTACAACTCTAAGAATCCCCATACATTTGACGAGAGTCTCCCATATGTCCAATACATTTACAACAGATCTCTCCATAGTTCCACCAACCATAGCCCATTTCAGGTGGGTCTAGGATTCCAACCCTTGGGACCCATTGAAATTTCACTTCCTCTTGCCACCAAACAAACAAACTCTTCCCCTGATCATTCTATAGTCGACAAAGCCACTAGATTCATTAAGAGGATTCAACACATCCCCCAACAGGTCCAAGAGATTTTACAAAATTCCAATGCTAAGTACAAGCATTGCAGAGATAATTTTAAGGATGGAAATTTATATTAAAATGTATAAAACTGGGCTAATCTTACTAGTCCTTAATATGCAAAATTAAAAATGTTTGGCGATATTTTTGTAAAAATATTTAAATTTCTAAGAATTTTATGTAGTTTCTATAAAATTTTGGTGATTTTTAAGGGAAGATAATTTTATTCTATGGAATTTGGGTGAATAATTTTTATAAAAAATGGAAATTGGCAAATCTTGTTTTGGGAAAAACCATGTAAAATTAGCCCATTTGCAAAATTTAGCCCCTAAAATCATCTATGCAGTGCCATGATAAACACAGGGTACCACACCAGTTTCAAGTTGGAAAAAAAATATGGTTACATTTGCAGAATGAGTTTCTCACCAGGCCCGATCGAAAGCTTCATCCACTTCGTTATGGGCCTTACATTATCACCAAGGCCGTGGGTAGCAATGATTTTGATCTCAACACTCCACCATCCCTTGGTGTGCATCCAATATTCAATGTGGACCTCCTTCAACCATATTTCCCACCATTATTGGACACCTCTGAGATCGACGAACAACTGACACCAACAGAGCTCAACCCTGACTACATGGAACAAGCATCCACCGATCAGATAGTGGACACATAGGTCAATGGCACTCACCAACAACAGATCTAGCTTTATCAGGTTGTCAAGGCAGGGAAACTCCTACACCAAGGCAAGTGGCTCACCCAGGGCCAAATCTAGCAGAACTTTCCTCACCTGATGGGGGCAATCAATGCAATGGAGACCATTTCTTCCTAAGGGGGGAGCATTGATCCAAATGGATATTGGTGGCTACCCACCTATTCCAACTGGCTCCTCATGCCCATTTTTTTTCCAGAATGTCTTTCTATACTGCTTTATAATTATGAGTTCTACACTTATGGGGATGTATGAAGCCTCACACATTCTCTAGGTGTATATGGGTGGCCTCTCACCTAATCCAACTGGCCTATTTTGTAATTTTTCATATCAACACATCTTGATGTACTTTCAGGGATGTTTTGAGGCCCTAAACATTGTTTTTTTGACTCGCCACAGTCATAATGTAGACGAAGTCAATGTCTAATGATGAAATGTGTAGTTCTCTGAAATACCTTTCCAATGGGCTATCACGTGCCTAAAATAGAGGTCGTATGCAAAAGTTATGACCCTAGGAAGTTGAGGTACCAAATTACACCAACTTACCCATAGGGCCTACATGACTTTTGGCATTTCACCTTCTAGGGTTAGGTTTTTGGATGTCTAGGGTTTTGGAATTCATGAGTAATATGAAAAGGGCCTATGGAGCCTCATTGTAATCCATTCTTCTCAGACGGATGTTATTGGCACAAGGGAAGACCCATGGTTCAACTCAAACAACACACCAACAAACCCTAACTACTGGCCCTTTCGGCAACACCTGTGAAGTAGATGAAGTCTCATCTGAAGTAGCAATAGGGGGTTTGTAGGACATAGGTGTCTACAACCAAAGGAAATGCAAAGTGATTCCAACACAAGAACACAATATAACCTAGATATTCTTTAACAATCTTAGACTTAGCTTCGCAGAGTTAGTTTATACCTTCTATCTTTAATTTGGAAAACATCCATGCAATAATAGTATAACAGATAGAAAATAACACAACATCAACTACAAAGACCAACAAGATTTACGTGGTTCACCCTCTCCCTAGGGATACATCCACAGAACTGTGTTTCTTGATATATTAGATGAAAGCATATAGTTCTATCTATGCACTTAGCTATAGATCTTTCTCTCTCTTTCTCTTTCTCTCCCCTCCCTACACTCCCATTTGTAGGGTTGATCTTCGCACCTAGCTGAATATCCAAAATACATAATCTCTTACAACAAAATGCTTCTCTCTCTCAACAATGAAAACCAATGATCAACAATAACCAACGAACAATGACCAACCCTCTAAACTCTTCTAGACCTTTATTTATACATTACATGAATGTTGGACAACCTTAAACCGAAGTCTAGGTGTCAAAAACCTAGATGCCAAAACCCTAGGTCCACATGACCCACATTTTAAGGGCTTCGCCAACATATTCTTCCTTCTTTTCTGTGAGGTGCTCCAAATCACCCATTAGTATATTCTTTTGCTTGATGAGTTGTCCACGATCTATCTTCTTTGATGCTTTATCTTCCTTGATTTCAACAACTTTCTTTTCTTTACTTCATTCCTTCTTTTTTGCTTATTTAACCACTTCAACCATTCCTTGGTTTATGTGCCTTCCGCACACTTTGTACTTTGTATTTATTCTTCCTTAATCTTTTCTTTCTTCCTTAATACATAACCAAGGTCCAACAGGCCCCCAACACTCACATGTGACTCGTCTCGAGTCACTGTAAGATTGAGCCTTATGTACTACTTCGACTGCAGACAACATGGAGTAGCTTGTGCTTTCTGCTTTATCCTTCCTTATCGTGTGCATACAGTATTTTCTATGTCTGGTACCCAATTTCAACTACACCTGGTACCTGGACCTTTCTTCCTTTGTTTTTACTGAGAGTTGTGAGGCAATTGGTTGTCACAATATAGCTTCAATCGACTTCCATTCACTAAATCGTCCTTCCATTCTTCATTAAGGGTCTTCAACTGCACAACACCTCCTTCTGTAACATAGGCAACTTCGAATGGTCCGAGCCAATGTGTCCTGAACTTTCCTGGATGCTTCATGAACTTGCTGTCATATAAAAGTACCAAATCTCATTGCTTAAATGCTTTCTTCTAGATATGTATGTCATGGTAAGCCTTTTCACATTCTTTTTGTACCTGTTTATGAAATCTTGCAATAAACATGTCTTCCTCTAACTCTATCAACTACGCAATCCTGTCTCGAACAACGCTAGTGTCATCCATACCTATAAAGGCTACAATTCTCAAACTAGGAACCAAATATTCCATAGAAACTACTGCTTCCTGGCCATAAACAAACTTAAATGGATTTTACGTTGTCAGTGTTTTGCAAGTTCGATAAGCCCATAACACTGCTGGAATTCTTAAATCCCAATAATCCATGTTAACACTGTAAATATTGGTTAGTGTTTTCTCCAAAATCTTATTGATAGTTTCAACTATACCATTCGCCTGTGGGTGGTATGGTGTGCTCTTCTGATGGTGAACTTCAAACTCTTGAGTCAAGGCTTCAATATTTTTTTTAATGAAGTGTGTACCTTGATCACTCATAAGGACGTTCAAGAATCCAAATGTAGTTATGATATCATCAAAGATGAATCGTGCAGCTGTAGTTGCACTACAGTCTTTAATTGCTCTTGCTTCTGCCCATCTGGTCAAATACTATGTAGAAGTGATATGTATCGAGCTCCTGTGTGCCTTCATGGTGGGTTGATAGGTCCCACAAAGTCAATAGCCCATTTCTCAAAGGCCTATAAAGTTAGTTGTGGTGATAAAGGTATTTCATCCCTTCTAAAGGGAATCCCTATCCTTTGGCATACATCGCAGGCTCTGTAGTATTCCTTAGCATCCTTATGTAAAGTGGGCCACCAGAGGCCAGCTCTAAGAACCTTTTGTGTTGTTTCTTTCCCTACATAATGTCCTTGTGCAATTCCTTCATGTGCTTCTACAATAATCAATGGTATTTATTCCTCCATAACGCATCTCCTCAAGATCTCATCTGGTCCCATCTTATATAATTGTCCAGCTATAAGTTGAAAATATGCAGTGCGAACTATCAAATGTTCCTTCTGAATGAATGTATACTTGCGAGGTACCATTCCTCTGGATAGGAACTGGACTATCTTGGTGAAGTGATCATCAACTTTCCTGATGGCCAACAACAGTGCATCTGGTAGTGTATCATCCAAACTAGTAGGTTCCTCTCCATGTTCTAACCTGGATAAGTGGTCAAGTCCCTTATTCATTCTCCCTGGATTGACCACAATATAAAAATCATATTCCTGGAATAATAATATCCATCTACATATTCTTCCCCAAAACATTGTCTTGTTGACTAAGTACTTCAATGTAGAATGATCGGTAAACATCTTAAAGTGTCCTCCCAACAAATAGTTTCTAAACTTTTGCAGTGTGTATACCATAGCTAAGCCTTCTCTTTCAGTGGTAGTATAATTTATTTCAGATGTAGAAAGCTTCCTTCTAGAAAAGATTGTAGGGTGGTCAATCTCTCCTGCACCTGGCTGCGCTAAAAATCCTACTAATGCAATGGATGAAGCATCAACATGAACATTTAATTCCTTACTCCAATTTGGGAAAACCAAAATAGGCGTAGTGATCATTTTCTTCTTTAGTGTGTTGAATCTCTACTAGCATTCCTCTATCCATTGAAACTTACTATATTTATTTTGTAGATTTTCCATAGGTGTTTTTCTCTGTGCATATCCCTTAATAAACTTTATGTAGTATCCAGTGTGTCCCAATGCAGTGCGCAACTGTCTAACTGAAGTAGGAGGAGGTAGATCAACAATGATAGCAATCTTGGATGGATCTATCAACAACCTCTTATTACATACAATGTGTCCTAACAACACACCAAAAGGGGAAAACAAAATACACTTCTTCAGTTTCAGGGCAATCTGACATTGCTTGCACTTATCTACCATTTATCTCAAACACTCAATATGATATTTCAGTAGGCTAAAAACAGTCCAATCATCAAAGTATTCTTCCAAAAACTTGTGTAAAACTCTATAAATTCTTCGAAAACCACCTTGGAAAAGATGGTTGGTGCATTCTTTAGACCAAAAGGCATCACAGTGGACTTAAAAGAGCCCCATTCTGTTGCAAATGTGGTCTTATGTCTGTCCTCTTTAACAATTTTGATCTGGCGATAGCCTGAAAATCCATCTGTAAATAAATAGACTTCATGTCCTCCTACATTATCTAGGACCTCATCAATAAAAGGTATAGGAAATGGATCATGTAAACATGCATCATTCAATTTCCTTAGATCTACACAGATTTTGATTTCTCTTGACTTCTTATCTTGGACCACCATAGGGTTGATCCATTCATATTCTTCAACAGGTTCTATGATTCATGCTTCCAACATTCTATATAATTCAATCTTAACTTTCTTCTTGTACTTGGGATTCAGTCTATAAGGTCTCTGCTTGACAGGCCTTGCATCTGGTTTCAAAGGAATATTCATTTCTCCCATGGGCCCTTTAATGCCCTTCATGTCATTGAACTTGGTTGGAAACAAGTCCTTATACTCATGCAATAGTTATGTAATCTTACTAATAGTAGCATCATCCCAATAATCTCCAACATTTTCTAGCTTAGGTGCCTGTTCTGTTCCAATATTAAACTTCTTAATTTTAATAGGCTGCCCAATAAAAGTTAATTCGATCCATGGACCTTCTATGTCTCTCTGACCTTTAGTTTCTACAATTTTTACATCCCTAGGGTCATCATCCTCATCAACATTAATATTATAACAACCCTGTAATCGTTGAAGAGGCACAATCCATTCATCTTATTCTTGGTCAAGAGGAGGGTTAGGTGCCCCCTCAAAGACCTTCTATCTTACAATTTGTAAAGCTTGATCTACTGTGGGGTACTTAATTTCAAATAAGAATGTAGCTATAAAGTTTTGGGTCATACGATACCAATCTGTAGTGACGAAGCATAGTTCTTCCTGAAGATACCAGTTGATAGGTGTAGTGTCTAAGGTGTTAATGAACTTATGTACCCACTTCTCTTTAGGAATGTTGATCCAGGCTTCCTCACAACTTCCCACATGGTCCTAAGGAAAAATATGACCTGTGTATCGAGCTTCACAACCCTTATCTTGATTTTAAAAGTGCACTATCATCAAGGTGTGACACTGTACCCACTTCACGATGTTCCTCTTATGTGTTTCCCACCATCTAGCTGGTGTTGCTTTCAAGGCTTCATCTAGTTCTAATAACCTCTATTGTACTGGTACAATTCCTTCTAATTCACATAGAAATGTCTCTAAATTATTCAAGCCATCAAATATAGGAAGATTACTTACTTTTGTGCCAATCCAATGAACTGCCTTGGTCAATCTGGCACACCTCCATGTAGAGAATTCATACATTATGTTCTGCCAGTTTTCCAATGTTTCTTATAATATGATGAGAATTCACTTTCACTTCTCAAACTTAGATTTCCATCTGTTGTAGGATTAACATAATCTTGTTGTCCTGCTATCAGTTTATAGATGTTCACTAACTCATAGGCACGGTCTTCTTCTCTTATTGGTTATGTGTATCTGCAACCTTCATCATGATCAATAGGTGTAATGACCCTAAGGCCATCACCTTCAAATGTCATTCTTCTCTTTTTAAGGTCAGCAACAATCGAATTGTTGAAAGCCCAATCAATTCCTAACAATGCCAGGTAGGGGAAACTATCATCCACAATCTCAATCACTTCAAAATATAAAAATGTCCTTACTCCTTTGATGTCCACAGGGACATGCTCTAGTCTTCCAAAGGGGATCACTTCCTGTTGATTAGCCATCCTAAGCCTAATAGGAGAGTAAATAAAATTAGGTTTTCCCATCAATGCCCAAGTCTGCTTCATCATAACTTTTACTTCTGATCCCAAGTCGAGGACCACATAGTCTATGTCGTAGTCTCCAATATGATCACTAAGGTGTAGTTCCTTGCTTGTCCTCATTTTTCTAGATACTTGATTCACATATCTACTCAACAGAGGAACTATTCTCCCAATTTCATACTTTCTTATTAGGTGTTGTAGCTCTTGCACATCACTTTCATATTTAATCAAATTAATGCAAGTATACATGAAGTCATTAAGCTTTCTTACCTCTTTTCCTTGTCTAACTAGGGTAGACTGATAAAATTCTAGAGGCATTTCACATTCCCTTACTTCCGGTTGTGCCCTAGATGAAAAAATTTGTTCTCCTACAAATTGTCTTCTTGATTCTTCAAAGGTATTATTTTCTTTCCTTGGATTAAAAAATTGTGTCTTCTCTACAACTCTTATGATCCCTGATCCATCTATAGTATCTTTTGGATTCACTAGATATTATCCTGTAACAACGCCTACTCTAGTAATAACAGTGACTCTGGGATCCTAATCGTGAGGTTTCGATGATATTAGTTTTACTTGTTGGTTTCCCCCTCATCTTTCCTGAAGTTTTTCTAATAATATTGGTCAGTCTTCAAAGACATGATTAAATGAATTAGAGTTGTTGCAAGTAGTACAAGGGTTATGAAAATACCTTTCCAAATTACATGTTTGGGCATATTTATAGAAAATGATCTGACCTTGACCTCAACCCATTCCTCGTCCTCGTCCTCTTCCTCTGAATCCACCGCGAGGGTTGAAGTTTCGTCTTCCTTGGGAATTGAACTACGCAGTATTTCCTTCTGACTATAATTCTCCTTGAATTCTATATGTATCCCTTGACCTTTCATGCATGAGTTCATAAGCCCTATAGTCCTTATCATCATGCCCCACAAATTTACAGAATGTGCAATAAAGGGTTGTGGGTGTCTGGACATATTTCTGCATATAATAAAATTCACCAAGGTGATGTCTATTTCTACATACATCACACCATGGTAAATTATCCTAATTCAAAGGGTTAGGGGCTCCAAAGGCTAAGTATTCATTAAATAAAGGACAATGCTCTTTGTCATGGCCCTCTGCTTTACATCTGATACGTCGGATATCTTCTCTTTTCTCTTTTCCTTTGTCCTTCTTCATATTTTCAACCTGTAAATATAAACTAGTCAATTGATTCAAAATATGGCTCATACCTAGACTAGAGTCTCCTACAAGGGCTTCTTCTAGTTTCATGGAAATATCTAGAGCTTCATCCTGTGAAGAAACCTTATGTTGCATCAGAGGAACTATGATGTGTGGCAGGAGGGAAGTGATGAACCATTCCTTATGTTGTTCATCTGGGATCTAAAAAATCAAATGGATTGTCAAGGTCTTAAACCTATGATCAAACTCCCAAACAGGTTCAGTCACCTTCTTCTTGATTTCCTTCAACTCTGTAATGCACTATGATTCTGACTTAGGCTTCTTGAACTCTGCACTCAATGCATTATTAATGTCACTCAGTGGTTTAGGTTGTACAAATCCTGTAACAAACTTCATGTACAAGCTCAGGGTGTGGTCCCTCAAGGTAGTTCTAAAATAATCTCTCTTAAAAACTTCATCAGTGACTTGCTTAATTCTCCATACAACTTCACATAAGAACTAGTGTTGGTCATGATCTTCAGATCCATTGCCTCTAAAAATAGGTAGCCTCATTTTATCTGCCATGGACTTCCCTAGGTTTCTTGACTGAGTATGTACTAAACTGTTGGTAAAAGGACACTGAGTGCTCTGACTACTTTGGTTACTCTGGCTACTTAATGCTGCTAAAACAACAGGAGGAGTAATAATACTTACTTTGAAAGTAGGCACGGTCCCTGAAGTTTCTAGTTCTCCTCGGCGAAGTTCTTCAGTCTCTAATTCCTCTGCCCTTGCAGACTCTGAATACTCTGTGTATGTTAGATGTTTTTCTTCTGTCTCTGTAACTCTTCTTAAATAGGTTCGCAAGAGGAACCTCTCTGAATGATCTCCCACTGTGAGTGTGTCCAACCTCTATGTCACTGTTGTTGTCTAAATTCTTGAGCATTAGCTTTAAAATCCAACTGATTATTGTATCTTCAGGATATTCTTCTCATGCAATAGCATCTTAATCTTTAACTTCAAGAAGTGTAGAAAATTTCCTCTAGGTCCCTTGAAGAAATACCTCTTTGCTTGACTATATGATTCCACTCTATCAATAGAAAACTGAGTAATGTACCCTCTAATAGTGCTATCAAATGGGATATCTATTGCTCTAGACACAATGTTATCAACTCCCTTGACCTTATTTATCAACATTAATGTCCAAACCACAGGTGGTCTAGATCTGATTTCAAACTGGGTGTCTGCTAGTCTGGCTAACCACTCACATAACCCCATATGAATTCCTGTAAAGAAAATTTCATGCACATCCGTAAAGATGTACCTCCCCAACCAATATTTTGTACTACTGCTAGGATTCATTTTCTAAGCTACGATGAAGTCCCTTTCTTGTTCTTCTACCCAGTTCTAAATTTTTGTCTTTGATGGAAACCACCTTGACATTCCCTCAAGAAGATTCTGGTCCCAACAATGGAACCATTTTTTGGCACAGGGGAAGACCCAGGGTTCAACTCAAACAACACACCAAAAGACCCTAACTATTTTCCCTTTCGGAAACACCTGCGAAGTAGATGAAGTCTCACCTAAAGTAGAAATAGGGGGGTTGTAGGACACAGGTGTCTATAACCAAAGGAAATGCAAAGTGATTCCAACACAACAATGCAATATAACCTAGAGATTCTTTAAAAGTATTACACTTAGCTTCGCAGAGTTAGTTTATATCTTCTATATTTATTAGGTAAAACATCCATGCAATAATAGTATAACAGATAGCAAATAACACAACATCAACCACAAAGATAAACAAGATTTACATGGTTCACCCTCTCCCTAGGGCTACGTCCACATAACTGTGTTTATTGATATATTAGATGAAAACATACAGTTCTATTTGCGCACTTAGCTGCAAATATTTCTCTCTCTTTCTCTTTATCTGCCCTCTCTACACACCTAGTTGCAGGTTTGATCTTCGCACCCAGTTGAAGATCAAGAATATAGATGCTCTTACAAAAAAACACTTCTCTCTCTAAACAATGACAACCAATGATCAATAATAACCAACGAACAATGACCAACCCTCTCAAATCTTCTAGACCTTTATTTATACATTACATGACTCTTGGACAACCTTAGATCGGATTCTAGGTGTCAAAACCCTAGATGCCAAAACCCTAGGTCTACATGACTCGCATTTTAAGGGCTTCACCAATCCTTTCTTCCTTATTTTCCATGGGTTTCTCCAAAGCACCCATTAGTATCTTCTTCCACTTGTTGATTTGTATGCGATCTATCTTCTTTGATGCTTTATATTCCTTGATCTTCTCTTTCAATGACTTGATTTTCTTTACCTCATTCCTTATTTTCTGCTTCTTTACCCACTTCGACCCTTCCTCAATTTATGTTCATTTTGCACACTTCGTACTTTGTCTTTCTTCTTCCATAATATTTGCTTTCTTCCTTAATACATAACCAAGGGCCAACAAGCCCCCAACACTCACATCTGACTCATCCTGAGTCACTGCAAGATTGAGCCTTCTATACTACTTCAACTACAGACTGCACGAAGAAGCCTGTGATTTCTACTTTGTCCCTCCCTATCGTGTGCAAACTGTCTTTTCTATGTCTGGTACCCAATTTCAACTGCACCTGGTACCTGGACCCTTCTTCCTTTGTTTTTA
Organism: Picea engelmannii; assembly: GCA_009831015.1. Taxonomy (NCBI): domain Eukaryota; kingdom Viridiplantae; phylum Streptophyta; class Pinopsida; order Pinales; family Pinaceae; genus Picea; species Picea engelmannii. Next base: position 86,158 of record ML798119.1, read on the forward strand.
CTGAGAGTTGCGAGGTAGTTGGTTGTCACAATACAACTTCGATCGACTTCCATTCACTAAACCGTCCTTCCACTCTCCATTAAGGGTATTCAACTGCACAACTCCTCCTTTTGTTACATAGGAAACTTTGAATGGTCCAAGCCAATGTGTCCAAAACTTTCTTGGATGCTTCATTAACTTTTTGTCATATAAAAGTACGAAATCTCCTTGCTTAAATGCTTTTGTCTAGAGATGTCTGTCATGGTAATCCTTTTTGCGTTCTTTTTGTACCCACTGATGAAATCCTGTAATAAAACTATCATCCTCTAATTCTATCAACTGGGTGAGACTATCTTGAATAACACCAGTGTCATCCATACCTATAAATGTTGTAATTCGTAAACTAGGAACCAAATATTCCATAGGAACTACTGCTTCCTGGCTATAAACTAACTTAAAGGGAGTTTCCATTTTCACCTTTTTGCAAGTAGTTCTATAAGCGCATAACACTACTGGAATTCTTAAATCCTAATCATCCCTTTTAACACTGCAAATCTTGGTTAGCATTGTATCCAAAATCTTATTGAAATCTTTGACTGTACCATTCGCCTGTGGGTGGTATGTGTGCTCTTCTGATGGTGAACTTCAAACTCCTGAGTCAAGGATTCAATAGTTTTGTTAATGAAGTGTGTACCTTGATCACTCATAAGGATGTACGGGCATCCAAATCTGGTTATGATATCATCAAATATGAATCACGCAGTTGTAGTTGCACTACAGTCTTTAACTGCTCTTGCTTCTGCCCATCTGGTCAAATACTCTGTAAAAGTGATGATGTATCGAGCTCCTGTGTGCCTTCCTGGTGGGTTGATAGGTCCCACAAAGTCAATACCCCATTTCTCAAAGGCCTGTAAAGTTAGCTAAGGTGTTAAAGTCATTTCATCCCTTCTAGAGGGATTCCCTATCCTTTGGCATACATTGCAAGATCAATAGTATTCCTTAGCATCCTTATGTAAAGTGGGCCACCATAGGCCAAATCTGAGAACCTTCTATGTTGTTGTTTTCCCTACATAATGTCATCTTTTGATACCTTCATGTTCTTCTAAAAGAATCAATGGTCTTTCTTCCTCCATAACACATCTCCTCAAGATCTCATCTGGTTCCATCTTATATAACTGTCGAGCTATAATTTGAAAATCTGCAACGCAGACTACCAATTGTTTCTTCTGAATGATTGTATAATCGCGAGGTTCCATTCCCATGGACAAAAACTCGACTATATTGGTGAAGTGATCATCGAATTTCATGATGGCCAACAATTGTGCATTTGGTAGTGTATCATCCAAAATGGTAGGTTCCTCTCCATGTTCTAACCTAGATAAGTGGTGAGATCCCTTATTCATTATCCCTGCCTTGACCACAATCTCAAATCATATTCCTGGAATAATAATAGTCATCTTCATATTCTTCCCCCCAACAATGGATTGTTGACTAAGTACTTCAATGTAGAGTGATCAGTAAACATCTTAAAGTGTCCTCCCAACAAGTAGTGTCTAAACTTCTACAACACATATACCATAGCTAATCCTTCTCTTTCAGTAGTAGTATAATTTATTTCAGATGTAGAAATCTTCCTGCTAGAAAAGGATATAGGGTGGTCAATCTCTCCTACACATGGTTATGCTAAAACTGCTCCCAATGCAATGGATGAAGCATTGACATGAACATTGAATTTCTTACTCCAATCTGGGAAAACTAAAATAGTCACAATGACCATTTTCTTCTTTAGTGTGTCGAATCTCTACTCGCACTCCTTTGTCCATTGAAACTTACTATCTTTCTTTAGTATCTTTTCCATAGGTGTTGTTATTTGTTCATAGCCCTTAATAAACTTTTTGTAGTATCCAGTGTGTCCCAATGCATTGTGTAGCTATCTAACTGAAGTAGGAGGAGGTAGATCAACAATGATAGAAATCTTGGATGGATATACAAACAACCCCTTATTACATACAATGTGTCCTAACAACACCCCAAAAGATGAAAATAAAATACACTTCTTCAGGTCAGGGCAATCTGACATTGCTTGCACTTGTCTAACATTAATCTCAAACACTCAATATGATCTTTCAGTAGGCTAAATATGGTCCAATCATCAAAGTATGCTTCCAAAATATTGTGTAAAAACTCCTTAAATGCTTCGACCACCACCATGGAAAATATGGTTGGTGCATTCTTCAGACCAAAAGGCATCACAATGTACTGAAAAGAGCCCCATTCTTTTGCAAATGTGGTCTTATGTGTGTCCTCCTTAGCAATTTTGGTCCGGTGATAGCCTGAAAATTCATCTGTAAATGAATAGACTTCCTGTCCTCCTACATTATCTAGGACCTCATCAGTAAAAGGTGTAGTAAATGGATCATGCAAACATGCATCATTCAGTTTCCTTAGATCTACACATATTCTGATTTATCTCGACTTCTTATATTGGACCACCATAGGGCTGATCCATTTAGATTCTTCAATAGGTTCTATGATTCCTTCTTCCTACATACTATCTAATTCAATCTTAACTTTCTACTTGTACTTGGGATTAAGTGTGTAAGGTCTCTACTTGACAGGCCGTGCATCTAGTTTCAAAGGAATCTTCATTTATCCCATGGGCCCTTTAATGCCCTTCATTTCTGTGAACTTGGTTGGAAACAAGTCCTGATACTCATGAAATAGTTTTATAATATTACTAATAGTATCATCATCCCAATAATCTCCATGCCATCTTAGGTGTATGTTCTGTTCCAATATTAAAATTCTTAATTATAATAGGTTGCCCAATAAAAGGTAATTCGATCCATGGCCCTTTTATGTCTCTCTAACCTTCGGTTCCTACAATGTTTACATCCCTAGGGTCATCATCCTCATCAACATTAATATTATAACAACCCTCAAATACCTTCTATATTACAATTTGTAAAGATCGATCTACTGTGGGGTACTGACTTTCAAATAAGAATGTAGCTATAAAGTTCTAGGTCATACCATACCAATCTGTAGTGATGAAGCGCAGTTTTTCTTGAAGATACCAGTTGATAGGCATAGTATATAAGGTGTTAATGAACTTATGTACCCACTGCTCTTTAGGAATGTTGCTCCAGAATTCCTCACAACTTCGCACATGGTACTTTGGACAACGTTGACCTGTGTATTGAGCTTTGCAACCCTTATCTTGATCTGAAAAGTGCACTGTCATAAAGGTGTGATATTGTACCCACTTTGCGATGTTATTCTTATGTGTTTCCCACCATCTAGATGGTGTTTCTTTCAAGGCTTCATCTAGTGCTAACAACCTGTGTTGTAGTGGTACAATTCCTTCAAATTCACATAGAAATGTCTCTAAATTATTCAAGCCATCAAATGTAGGAAGATTACTTACTTATGTTGGACATAATGTCATTAATGTATTGTCATTCATGTCAATAGTCGATATCATTGATGTGATGATAATTTGATATAAAATCTCTGGAGGGTTAGCAAATGAATATCAAAGCTCAGAAGAGATGGCACAATGAATTTCAGAAGAATTGTTGGAGGACTAGTCAATAGTATATAATGAATGATGTTAAACAGTTGAAAAATATGAAGAGATTAAAAATTAGGAGAGTTAACGAATGTAGATCAAAGCTCATAAGAGATGGCGCATTGAAACTTAGTAGGTATGGAACAGTGAAACTCATATCAAATCAAGGCCGTTGATACACAATCTCCAGATCAACGACAGGGATAGATTGCAGAGAGTGAAAGGAAAATTAAGCATCGTGTTATTTCCAATCCCAGAATTAGTCAAGATCATCAGATCTTACAGCTTCAAATATCGATGATTGTGGTTGACTCACCAACAACGCACAACTTCAAATTACGGAGTTTGGGTGTTGATTTAAATCACTCGCAAGTTGTGGTTCCAAAATCATCATCGATCATTAATCGGGTTCGAAGAGTCCACATCAACCATTATATCAAATCAAGTGGAAGGATAGGATAAGTAGGGAAAAAGGTTTGAGAATTCAAATACCCGAATACCCGTTGGTCATTGGATCATTCTAAGTGGAAAGACAGGATAAGCTAGAAGAGTAGCACTGAAAATAGATCGATCCATCGATCTAAGATCATGATGGAGAAAAAAAATTCGGTTCACGTCAAAAGTTGTGAGGAGGTTACACTTTGGGGAATATCACTTCAGAAGAATTGGCAACTTGAAAAGTCGAAATACCCGAAGTCCCGAAATACGAAATGAATAAAGACCATCAGATCTGGAGGATATAAAAAGACTGTTGGATCAGGGTTGTTGGTCAATAGATTACCTCAGCAGGGACATGTGGAATATCTACGTAGACATACCATGTTAGCAAGAAACTGTGACAGACTACCTCAATAGTCCACATTAGCAAGGACACGTGGCATAGTCAGAGAATGAAAAGTGTCAAGTTGAAATCAATATTTTAGGTACGTAAAAATCATGAATCTGATTGACACATGGTAGCTACTCAGCTCGTGACACATCATCAAGTGATGTAATAAGGTCACGTCACTCCGGGATTTTCACCACTAACAAAAGACAAAATCTCTGAAGTCCCAAAGGACGAAATCCCGAAGTAGAGATGGTTCATCTGATCTAAAGATACACTTCAGGAGCATTCTCATCCATCGATATACTATAGTGGAAGGAAAATGTAAGTTGAATTGTTAACCGACAGCAATCAGTCTCCACCTTATTGTGACTTACTCAACAGGTGATCACTCCAAAGAAAAATGGAGCGACATTTATTCGAAACCTCCGAAGTCCCGAAGTGGACATGGGTCATATGATCTAAAGAATACTTCAATTTTATTATCAACCGTTGATCAAAACAAAGTGGAAGGATAATGTAAGTATAATAGACAAAGTCACGAAGTAATATGTGGCCATCCACCTCAATGCTTGAATAAGACCTAGCCATCAAATTAAAAAATGAAAGGATGAGTGTAAGGATCAAATATGACCATTGATTTGTTTCTGTGAAATAAACTGTCTGATCTGATTCAAAGGTTGGAAAAGTTGAAAACCCTAAGTTCTGAAGGGTGAAGTTCCATCGGCCATTCATCTCATCAGAAGGTTGAATCATGACCATTGAAATTGATAAGCGCTCAAGCACTCTTTTGGCCTAGTGTCTGGTCACCATCGTTGGTCATATGATATAATAGATTTAAATGAAAATATAATACATCGTTATAATTGGTAATCCTGTGGTTCAGTAACACTCGGTCACATGTAATGGTTTGAATGAATAGCCTCCATAAAATTCAATTTCTGCGAAAATAACAGATATTCAGGATCGAGTTTAAAGGATAGAAATTGATCCATATGTGATCAATTTACGAAAATCCTTCACAGTAAAAATAATAATAATCAATGATTATGGTTAAGTTAAACAAAGAGGTGTGATGGTTCAAAACCAAGGGACACAGTGTATCACTCTCACACCATTTTGAAGAATATATAAATGAGAAAGAGTGTTGAGAAGAAAAGTGTGTCTCTGTAGTCTGAATCAGAGAAGCAGAGAGAGATGCAGTAAAGAATTGATACATAAGTTTTTCCAGATCCAGAAAATAAGGGTGGTTGGGTGGTGCAAGGGCAGGTTGGTGCCTGCAGAGGGAGTTGGTGCTTCCTTGTCAATTATAGTTGACTAAATAGGGGGGTCGTAGCCTCCTACCAGTTGGTGCTGGTGAACAAAGGTGTGGGTGAATCCTGATCAGTTGGTGTTGATCGAAAATGAAGAATATATTCCTTCTATGTAACATGTAAAACAAATTTTGTAGTTAATAGAAAAGTGTTTGTGGTTTTCCCAATTGGGTTTTACGATAAAATATTGTGTCAAAATTCTTTTTGCATAAATAAAATAAAATTGATAAAATTATTGTGTCATTGATTCACCCCCTGCCCCCCTTAGTGATAGGATCCAATCCTTCAATTGGTATCAGAGAAGGTCTCTTCACAAAAGGTTTAAATCACTTGAAGAGAAATATACATCAGAATGGATCAACAGTTGAAGATGTCATCAAAACTCCCCCTATTTAATGGTGAAGACTATGTCTTCCAGAGTGTTAGAATGAAAAGCTATCTAATTTCCATTGTACTGGAAGTATGGAAATTAGTTGAAAAGGGATATGATGTTCCAAAAGCCACGCCCATAGAAGAAGAAGACATGAAAAAGTTTTGGGAACATGCAAAAGCCTTAAACACACTACAATATGGACTGAGTAAGAAAATCCTTGCTAAAGTACTAAACTGTAATAATAAAAAATAGCTCTAGGATAAATTGGAAACTATATATGTAGGAGATACCTAGGTTAAGAGGTCCAAACTCCAGACTCTCAAAGTACAATATGAAGGCCTAAAAATGATAGATGAGGAAAACATCTCTGAGTACTTCAAAAGATTTGATAATATTATTAATTCAATCAGAGTATTAGGAGTAAAAGTATCAGAGAATGATCTAGTTGAAAAAATTCTAAGAACACTACCTATTATATACAATCCTAAAGTGTCTTCTCTTGAATATCGAGAAAATATAGATAAACTCACCATGGATGAATTGTGTGGAGTCCTCACAGCCTATGAGTTAATATTAGGTCATGAGAAACACTCACAAGGAGAGGTAGCCTTCAAGGTACTCAAGAAAACAAAGAATCAGAAGAAAAAACTTCAATCCAGCCATGATGAAGAATCTGACGTGGAAGAAGAAAATTTCATTAAAAAACTTCAGAAAGGATCAGGGAAGTACAAAGGCAAGTTTCGTTTCAAATATTTTAACTGTGGCAAGGTTGGCCATTTTTCATCCAAGTGTCCCTATCCCAAGGATGACCCTAAATATGAAGAAAAAAAAATCAAACAGTACAAGAAAAAGGAAAACCCCAACTACAAGAAAAAGTTTTACAAAGGGAAAAATAACTTTTACTCAAAATAAGAAAACAAGAGTTCATCAGAGTCTGGTGAAAGTGATGATGATGAATTCATTTTTCTAAGTATTGAAGACTCTAATGATATAGAAGACATTAAACATGAGAAAGAGTCAGAAGATGAAGCAAAATTTAATATGGAAGAATAACTTCTCAGTGCCTTGGATGAATTAAGAAAATACAAAACCAGATATAGACAGCTGAAAATTTTTGTAGTTGAAGAAAAATAAAAACATGAATAGAAAGAAAAGGAGATGGAAAAACTCATGAGCAACCTAAAAAACTAAATCCTAGAGGAAAATAGGTTCGAATAAATTCTAGAAAAGTCTCTTAAAGAAAAACAAATAACTTGCGAAAGAATGGAGGCATAAATAGTTTACCTAAGAAAAGAACTGGATACAAAACTCATTCAAGCAAGATATGAGAATAGCTCTAAAATATTGGATAATATTATTACCACAAAAAGGGATTCAAGTAATAAAAATGGAATAGGTTATTCTCAAGAAAAAATCCAAGTCAACTCAAAATCTTATTCAGATGCTCTCCTCAATACATTCAAGAAGAAAAACAAAGAGAAGACAAATAATGACTAGAACTCGAGAGGACTACTTTCACCGATCAAGAAGGAAAACAAGACAATACCAAAGAAGGTTTATCAAATCAGGTATCCTCACATTTTCTTTGGTTATTTCTTTGCATTCTATAACTTCGGACATAAAGCTATGAATTGTAGAGCATATAGAAGAAAAGATATAAAGGTTAAGAGCTATAAACTTAAAGAGAAACAAGCAGTAAATCGAGTTAAAGCATAAACTATAACTCCTTTGCACCTCTCCAAGATGGGGACCTAGAATGCTTTAGATGTCATAACTATGGACATAATGTCAATAATTGCATATTAATGGAAGTTTCAGAACAACCAAAATTCATTAGAGAGAAAAAGAAACCGTGGAGAGAAAAAACATCAAAAAAGGAATGTCTTATTGCCTTAAAAGCCCAATATAAAGAAGACCTTTGGTATGTTGACAGTGGGTGCTAAAAACATATGACAGGTAACAAGGACAAGTTTTTATACTTAAAGAAACAAAAGGGTAAAGTTACATTTGGTGACAATGCTTCAGGTAACATACTTGTGAAAGGCACTGTGAGTTTGGGAAAGGACAAAGCCAAACATGTGCTACTTGTTAAAAAACAGAAACCTAGTCTATTAAGTGTTAGCCAAACCTATGATCAAGGGCACTTCTACATATTTGATTCCCATAAATGTGATATTATGAGAGAATACACAGGAAAATTAGTTGGTACTGCTCCTAGAACTCCCGAAAATGTATATATACTAGATGCAAAAATGAATGAGGAATTTCATATAAATCTAGTAGATGAAAGTTGGCTATGGAATAGAAGGTTGGGGCACATTAGCTTTGACAATCTAGTAAAATTAAGCAATCTTGGTGCAGTAAGAAACTTTCCAAAGATAATAAAGCCCTCAAATACTATGTGTAGACATTGTCAATTAGGGAAGAAAACTAGAATAAGGTTAAAAGCAAAAGAATACACAACCTCAAAACATTTAGAGCTTGTTCACAATGACCTATGTGGACCTACAAGGACCAAGAGTTTGCAAGGAGAGTCTTACTTTATGTTGTTCATTGATGATTTTACTAGAATGGGTTGGATATGTTTTCTCAAA
>ML798119.1:94913-120209 GCA_009831015.1 Picea engelmannii
CCCTCGAAGAGGCCTGTGAACATTGCTATCTGATTCAAAGTGTTATTTCTGTTGCTATTTCGTATATCATTTTTGTGTATTGTGAAGATTATGCTGGATATTTTACTGTTATTCTGTCATTTCTAGCATTTCATTTCTGTTCTTCATATTTTATATATCTGGTAGCTTGCATCAGGAGGCTGAAAGGACTATGCTCAATGAAGAAAAATTTTCTGATGGATATTGGAGGGAAGTTATAAGAACAATAGCATACCTATTGAACATAGGTCAACTCAGGGTTAATAGTGATAATACTCCTTATGAACTATGGTTTAGAAGAGCTCCATTGGTAAAATACTTCAAGGTCTTTGGAAGTAAATGCTACATCAAAAGATTTGATGAGAATCTTGGAAAATTTGATGCCAGATCTGATGAAGGTCTTTTTCTTGAATATGATTATAACAAGAAAGCACATAGATGCTAGAATATTAAATCACATAAGATTGTTGAGAGTGAATATGTCAAGGTGGATGACCTAAAAATGTTAAGAATAAAAAATCAAGAGACTATACTTGAAAGTGAAGATGAAGATGATGATGAGACAATTGGCACACAAGTAGAAGAAGTAGAAGAGAATGAAGAAAGGGAAGATGATGATATGCATATGAGTGAAGATGAAGAAGATATTTAGGAAGAGATAAGAGAGGTATTCCCAAGAAGAGACACAAAGACACCCTTAATAATGACTGAAAAGAATCATCTTGAAGAACTGATTATTGGAGATATGAATGATGGAGTGCACAGAAGAAGACAATTGTTGTATCAAACAAAAATAGCATTGTTGCAACATATTGAGCCTAGCTCAATAAACGATGCATGTAGAGATGAGAATTGGGTCAAACATATAAATGAAGAATTGGAACAAATTGAAAAAAATCAAACTTGGGAACTAGTTCCAAGACCAAAAAAAAAATGTCATTCGAACTAAATGGGTGTATAAAAAGAAAATGAATGAGAATGGGAAAGTGATCATAAACAAAGCCAGATTGTTCTGTAAAGGGTATGCTGAGGTTGAAGGAGTAGACTATGAAGAAACCTTTGCACCCGTGGCCATATTGGAGGCGATTAGGATGTTCCAATCTTTCTCCAACTACATAAAACTTAAAGTATACCAAATGGATGTCAGGTCAACATTTCTCAATGGAAAATTAGAAGAAGAAGTCTATATTGAGAAACCAAAAGGGTTTCAATTAACTAAAAAATGAGACAATGTATGTAAACTAAAGAAAGAACTATATGGGCTAAAACAAACACATAGAGCTTGGTATGCAAGACTAGATTATTACTTACAAAAACAAGGCCTCAAAAGGGGATCAATAGACAACAATCTTTATTTTAAAATTGATGGTAATAACATGATGATTGTGGAAGTATATGTTGATGATATTATATTTGGAAGTGATGATGAAAAAATGAGTAATGACTTTGCTAGGATGATGCAACAATAATTTGAAATGTCCTTTCTTGGTGAACTAAATTTATTTCTTGGATTACAAATAATACAGTCCAAAAGGGGATTATTTATACATCAGTTTTAAGTATGTTAAAGATATTCTTAAGAGATTCCAGTTAGAATATTGCAAACCTGTTAGTACACCTATGATAGTTGGATGCAAACTAATAAAGGATGACGACTCCAAATATGTATATCCAAAACACTACAGATCAATGATTGGGAGTTTTCTCTATGTAATAGCTTCTAGACCTGATGTCAAGCAAGTTGTTGGGATGGTGGCTAGATTCCAAGCAACACCAAATGAGAGCCATGTTCAAGATATAAAATAAATCTTTAGGTATTTGAAAGGAACTATAGATCTTGGTTTGTGGTACCCTAGAAAGGATTCATTCACTTTAAAATCCTATTCAGATGTTGATTGGGCAGGTAGTGTAGATGACATAAAAAGTACAAGTGGAGGAGAATTGTTTTTGGGAGAATCACTGGTAGCTTGGATAAGCAAGAAACAATCCTCAATTTCATTGTCTAGCACTGAAGCTGAGTATATTGCAGTAGCAGAATGTTTCACACAAGTGGAATGGATGAAACAAACCTTACAAGACATCGAAATAGTATTTGAATAACCTACTACTATCCACTGCGATAATGCAAGCGCGATAAGTCTCTCCAAGAACCCTGTTCAGCACTCAAAATCAAAACACATTCCAATAAAATACCACTATCTAAGATATTAGGCTGAAAATAAGAACATTAAATTGGAATATGTTCCAACACAAGAACAAGTGGAAAATATTTTCACAAAACCCTTAAGCAGAGTTTTATTTGAATATCTCAGGAAAAAATTGGGAGTAATCCCTCTTCCAACCTAAATCTCTCAATAAAATAATGCATCAGTTGGCACCTATTCAGGGGGAGACAACAATCAACATCAGAAGGATTCATTCAGTTGTGACAGGAAAACTGTGATTCCAGGAGGAGTTACATTTAGACAAACATATCATAGGAGGAGAAACCCTTTTCCATTGATGTCAAATGGGGAGATTAACTTTAGAGGAGAGAAGAATAATCACAGGGGGATATTGTGTATGAAGTTTGTGAGTGTTATAACCCTAAATTGTACCATACATGCATACCTGGCATCAGACCCTCTTACTTACCATTTTTTTCCAAGCCATCACTAAGAAGCTCTTCTTAAAAACACTATTTTTGAAGATGTATGTGCCTTTCACCATTAATGCCCGTGTATGTACGTTATGTGCACCATTATTTCCCATGTGCTTTCACTAGCTACACCATTACAGCCCGCGTATACTCACAGAAGTTGTAAAAATTAAAAGTTGCAAGGAATTCGTTGAGATTACGGGTTATTGGGTAGTTTTCCAACTGTCCCACCGCCTATAGCCCATCACCCAACCAAATAACCATCCTTTTGTCATATAAAAGGAGGTGCTTGGGTCTCATTCCAAAGATAAGCATAAGAACAGTGAAACTCTACCCATTTCACTTTCCCCCCTTGCCCCAAGAATTTGCAACCACATTGTGAGTTTTGAGCCAGAATTCCCTATTCTTGCCTTTTTCCTCCATTGCAAGACGAATCCACTCCCTAGAGAGAGATGAAGAGGAGAAATATACATGGAAGCACAGTTGGATCTTGGTAAAGAGAATCCTAGACCAGGTTCGCAGAGTAGTCACTGATCTCTTGTAAGTAACTTTGTGAGATTAATAAAAAGGAATACTTTTTTTGTCCCGAATATGATGTGTTCAATCTTTATGTTTGATTTGTATTTGACTATGAAGTCTAACCCACTAATTAATATATAAGATGTATTTTTGTAGTTCTTTGTTTGTCTGTTTATGAATGCAGGTCGACCTTGGGAGGAGACTTGTAGTCGAGGAACAACCGAAAGCAAAAGGATCAACACCGAATGTCGAGTTTAAGGTAGAGTTACCGAATCTTTTTACCTTGTGTTTTATGCATGAATGTGGGATGTATTTGGGGTAGTTGTTAAAGAGTATGACACTTTAGATAGTTAGATATGCCTACATGTTGAACCCTAATGTAGTCCATAGGGGGGTTTTCCCGCTATAAAAGAATTGGCGACCATACTGGGCAAGCCTCTAAGGTTTTTAGGGGATAGGTTTTGGGTGTTTTAATTGGTTTGATTACCTTTTTTGAGTTTTCTGTAAGTTACTGAGTCTTTAAGGGATTTTGGTCGCCTATTGGTGCCATACTAGTACTCCCTTCCCTGTCATACTAGTTGTTAGTTTTCTTTTTTTGAGAAGTTACAGAGGTGTACGTGACCTATAGTGGGTCTGCACGTGTACATACACGCCCTAATTATAGACAACCTGCATACATACACAGGCTGGTTGAGTGTCAGTAGTGTGCCTATGCCAAGAATTTTTTTCTGGAAGAAGAGGAAGTCAACCTCTTCGGTGATTGAAGTCATACTTCTCAGGGGTTTCTTTATCTAGTACTGGTCTCTTTTTTTATGGTATTTAGCCTGGGTTTGACATCATTTTTCCTGTATGTTAAATATTTCTTGTGTTTCCTAGATTTTTAAACTTATTTTTAGCTTGAAATTTTAAGAAAATTGAGTTGCATTTAAAAAAAAAATCCCCCTCATGGCATGGGGGGGCCATGAATCGTGTATTCATCAGTTTCTTTTAGAATCTTTTGTTACTTCTTCTTTGATTCGAAGAAAAAAAAAATCTTTTTAGGTCTCTTTCTTGGCATTTGCTTTGCATTGTTGTTTGAAAAAGAAAAAGAAATTAGCATAGTGTTGTGTTTTCTTTTCATCTTGAAAGCATTTCAAAAGAAACATAAGAAAGATAATCTTTCTTTGCTAGTGTTCTTGTAAGTTTCATTTTTTGCAAGAGTCTTAACAACATCAGTTGCACTACCGTACCCTTTTTGAGTAAATCAATCTTTAAAAAGAACGCTAATTAAAATTAACTAGACTTTATGTTTGTAGGGTCAATCAACTAGTCTAGGCTAGAGCCTTGAATTAGGTTGGAGAGGAAACTCTTCAAGGATTACAAAAAAACATTGGATTCGGTGCTAGGGAGTGTAAAAGTAAGCGTGAAATTTATGTGCGGACCCCCTATAACACAGGGGCTAAACACGAGGTCACGTGCAGAAAGGTAGTGGAGATAACCCCTCCAAAGCCAGACCAAGCGTAGTGAGGAACGCATATTGAGGACTTGTCATGGGATATTGTCAATTGCATTTTCCTATGGAGCTTCATGGACCTCGAATCTATTTGAGATCCTTAGTTGTCTTCTAGACCACTTGCTCTCGATGCCCTCAGTAGGTTTCAAGCTTGTTACCCTTCTCATTGTGGTCCACCTGACTGTCGACTGTACCCGCCTAGTGATTGTTCGGGAGCTAGAAAATTAGTTACCTTTATTTTAGGGACTTACACAGGTGACTGTGGGGGTATAATATAGTACATAGGGCAGATTTTGGGTCACACTTTGCAAATTATACCCAGAGGGTGCTTCCATGTTCGAGTTTCACTTGCACTGGTAAGTTTCTCTAGTGCTGGTTGGCGTAGCTGTCCTTCCAACTAGATAGTGATTTGCTTGATTTTTCTTTAGAAACTTTTAGTGTGTGCTTTGTGCTCCCTAGTTTTCCATAGTGAGTTAGTCATTCATTTATTTGGGTCTTTGACCTAGTGTGGTAGATCGCCCACTCCACCGGTCGTGAGGAATTTTTGGTCTTCCGCTTAGAAACATGGATTCGCCTCATTATAGGCGTTGTTTGATAACACTGGTTTGCCATAATCAGTGTGTGAGACTTTTACGGACTTGAAAGATCCTGTAAGGGGAGAACATGTGCATAATATCTTCATGACTAAGGTTACTGACGATACCAACCAAGGAACCCCTTCGCAAGGGGATTCTTGTGCTTTTTCTTTCATCGGAAACGTTGGTATCCCTTTGTGCATTCCTGGATTGAATGTGGGACTACCAGTTTAGTTGGGTACCATTCCAAATGTCTCGAATGCCCTTGACACTTATTAGTTGAGTGAATTATGTCATGGGCACCATGTTTATTTCCCTTTGTCATCAAAGTCTTCTCCTCCTCCTTCTCCCGCCTCTGGTGAAAGTACAGTTACTAGTAACTGGAAGTCTAAACGAAATAGAAAGAGGAAGAATAGTAAGAAGAGATCACCAACCTCTGTCAGTCATGTTGGAGATAGGTCGAAAACCTCTGCAAGTCACGTTGAATACTAGCACCCAGCCTCTGCAAGTCACGCTGGGGGAAAGCACCCACCCTCTGTAGCTCATGCTGGGGGGAAACGTCCAGTCACTGCTAGTCATACTAGTAATAGGTTTGTAGCTTATGCAAGTCATGTTATCGACCCATAACCAACCTTTGAAAGTCATGTTGGAGATGAAAAAACAACCACTGCTAGTCATGCTAAGGGCATTGATTCTATTGATAAACCTAGATGGATAGGACGTAAGACTAAGTTCCCTTGTAAGATTTGCAAGGGAGATCACCTTACTCATTTGTGCCCTGTCCTTCTAGAGGTATGAAGATTGTGGTCCATGTCTGCAAGCTCTTCTGATTCTAATTCTTCTGAGGTTTCCTCACAGTCTATTCAGCCATTGGTTGAGAAAGTGGTCATCCCAATGCAATCATAGCTTAATCCCACTCCTTTTTTAGAAAAATACCCAATAGCTTGTAATCTCAACGAATTCCTTGCAAATTTTTAATTTTTACAACTTTTGTGAGTATACGTGGGTTGTAATGGTGTAGCTAGCATATGTACGCAGGCAGTAATGGTGTAGCTAGCATACATACGTGGGAAGTAATGGTGAAGGGCACTTACATCTTCAAAAATAGTGTTTTTAAGAAGAGTTTCTCAGTGATGGCTTAGCAAAAATGGTAAGTAAGAGGTCTTGGTTCCAGGTATGCATGTATGGTGCAATTTAGAGTTATAACAGTGAGTTTCCATCAATGACAAAGGTGGAGATTATTGGACATAGTGTCATTGATGTATTGTCATTGATGTCAATAGTCGATATCATTGATGTGATAATAAGTTGAGATAAAATCTCAGGAGGGTTAACGAATGAATATCAAATCTCAAAAGAGATGGCGCAATGAATTTCAGAAGAATCGTTGGAGGACTAGTCAATGGTATATAATGACTGATGTCAAATAGTTGGACGATATGCAAAGATTAAATATCAGGAGAGTTAATGAATGAAGATCAAATATCAAAAGAGATGGCGCGTTGAAAATCAATAGGTATGGCGCGATGAAACTCAGATCAAATCAAGAACATTGATGCGCAATCGCCAGATCAATGACAAGGATAGATTACAGAGAGTGAAAGGAGAATTAAACATTGTGTTATTTCCAATCCTGCAATTAGTTGGGACCGTCATATCTTACAACTTCAAATATCGATGATTATGGTTGACTCAACAACAATGCACAACTTCAAATTGCGGAGTTTGTCTAACATCCCTGACCATCCAAACATCGGGTAATGCTACCATGCGGAATTTACATCTTGTATAAAATATATGCATTTTAATGAACTTAACAAAACTAACATAGAGTTACTGCTATCATACAAAATTAAATAGAATTAAGAGAAATTCATAGAAGCAATGCAATACATGAATAAATACAACATCACAACAACATGCATAAAATACATAATTAAACACATAATGATACTTATCTTTTATCTGAAGTAAATCCACCAACTGCATGCAGATCTTCCATGAACCTCCCAACCTTAGACCACACTGATCATCATTCTCAGCAGTAGGTCACCCCCGAGATGGGACTAAACTCCATCAGGAAAGGTAATTCTAGGCTTGGCAAGGACAACAAGGAAGTTGCACAAAGCAACAAGAAGGATGTTTTATCCTAGGAGCCACTTACGCCCAAAACACACAGACCCTCATTCCCCACACACCTGCTCCACCCTAGGAGGATACACCTTCACTAATATAAGTCCATCGACTAGTACACCTCCCTTATCTTGGGCTTCAGCAACAAGCTGGACTAGAAGTATCAGAGGGTTGTGGCTGCTACAGGAATCCCTTCTAGGATAACTCACTTCCCAACAGACTCTCTCACCTGGGAGAGATGCTCATAGGTATGATAACCAACCTTCGACTCAACTATAGCTGGGTATGGTTGAAACCATCAACAACAAGGAAAAATGGGTATGGGCACCTGAAAAGGAAACAACCTAACACTAAGTCATAACATCTCTCAGGCAACTACAATTGCGTCAGGATTCACAGGAAACAACACAGGACAACTTTCCCGTTTATGGTTTCAGAGGTGCGAGAGGTATGCTGAGGTCAGACAATGCAAAGGCAAGAACGGTTCATGTATAGGATGGGAGAATGGCAGGACAGCCAACCTTCCCATGAGGGTTTCCTTAACTGTGCACGGGTATGAAGATGCAACGTAGAGGCAAGACGGTTCAGACAAAGTACCACCAGTGAACTCAGATGGAGGATGGAAGGAAAATGACTTGCGAACCCCCCAACATAGTTGATGCTTCTAATTTTAACTGCATGAGCCCAGGTTGACATTTGTCTTCTTGGAGCTTCATGCATTCCATTTATCTTACGTCCCCCAACCACCAGGAAATTAGGATAACAAAATCATATAATGTTCACTTTAGTCTTCAGGAAATAATATTAAAATATTATTCCTCTAGAGGTAAGTCTACTAGTTTGGCCCCTAGACCCAATACTTAGCCCCCTTTTCCTTACCCTACCTAGTGGAGATTAGTCCCCCATAACTCTTCTTCATGGTTAGTCTACATGCAACAATGTTTATATTTTATTAATAATGATCTGCATAATTACATATACAAAAGATTAGGCTCCTGGCCTTGGCATCTGGCTCACCAGCCTAATAAACACATAAGTCTTTCATATTATAACCACTTGGCTCATGCGACTATAATAAAAATTACAATTTAGAAGTGGCTCAGCCTTGGGGTATTACAATTCCCTCCCCTTATTTTTGCACTATCCTCAGTGCAACTTATTTACAAAACAACAACAAGATTTCCAAAATCTTTAAAAAGATGTGGGTACTCTACCCGCATAGCATCTTCATGCTCCCATGTTGCGTCCTTAGGACCATACCAGGTCCACTGGATGTTTACAAGTCCTATGGCTCGATTATGGGGTTGCTTTCTTTTCCGGACTAGTATATGCACCAAATGCACCTGTAAGACACCTTCTTGTTCCACCTTAATCACATTCCAATCGATTACATGATTAGCATCAGGTATATATTTCTTAAGAAATGAAATATGAATCAAATTATGTACAATCATGGATGCATGCAATGCAGTCATATATGCAACTGGTCCAATCCATTCTAGGATTTCAAATGGCCCACAAAATCTAGCTGCCAACTTGGAACAATTTCCAAGCTTCAGAGAATTTATGCTAGCTTTTACTTTTAAAAAAACATGATCACCCACTTTGAACTCCCTATGGATTTTGTTCTTATCAGCATAACTATTTTTCCTGTCTTGGGAAGCTTTCAAATTCTTACTAATCTTCATCATTTGTTCTTCCATTTCCTTGAGCAACTCTGGCCCAACCACTACTCTATCTACTAGATTATCCCAACTTACTGGAGTATGTTACTTTCTACCATAAAGTTATTCAAACGGGCTCATCTTCAATGATGCTTGATACCCATTGTTGTAGGAGAATTCTACCAAGTGTAGGTAGTCTTCCCATTTATATGGTTGGTCCATCACATACATCCTTAGCATGTATTCTATCACTTGGTTCATCCTCTCTATTTTCCCATCCGTTTCAGTATGAGAAGTAGTACTGAAGTTCAGATTTGTTCTCAATCCTTTGAACAACCCATTCCAGAACTTAGAGGTAAATTTCGGGTCCCTGTCAGACACAATTGTCTTGGGAATTTTGTGCAATCGTGCTACTCCTTTCATGAAGATGTCAGCAACATCCACTGCCTTGTGAGTAGCCTTTAACGAAATGAAATGGGAAGCTTTCGTAATATTGTCCACTACCACCTTGATTGAATCATGTTGTTTTCCTATTCTGGGAAATCCTGTGATGAAATCCATTGTCACCACTTCCCACTTCCACTTAGGAATGGGTAAAGGTTTCAGCAACCCTGCTGGGTGCCTGTGCTCATCTTTAACCTTTTGGCATTCCATACATCTGGCAATGTATTCTACAATCTCTTTCTTCATACATGGCCAAAATTAATCGCTCTTGACTGTTGCCACAAGCTTCTGATATCCAGGGTGTCCTGCATAAGGAACATTATGCATTTCATGGAAAATCATACTTTTCAAGTCCTGGAAATTAGGTACATAAATTATGTTCTTGTACAGAGGTATTCCATCTATTTCCAGCTTATAATTTTCCACTTTCTGTGGCATATCACCTTGTTGTAGCTTTGATACCAAATCCATGTACTGCAAATGTGTATTTGCAACCTCCAAAATTCTTCCTTTAATATCATTTCAGTACATGCTAATGGTTGTAGCATGTAATTCATGTACTCTCCTATTGAGTGCATCAACCACTTTATTATCCTTCCCTTTGATATGCTTGATATCAAAATCATACTCACAGAGAAACTCCAACCACCTACTCTATCTAGCGTTCAAGGTTGACTGATCAAACAAATACTTCAAACCATTATGGTATGTCCTCAGTTCAAGCCTCCTCTCCATGAGGTAATTCCTCCATTTCTTTGGAGCGTGTACTTTGGCTACCAATTCCAAGTCATGAGTTTCATAGTTCCTTTTGTTCTCTTTCAACTTTCTAGATTCATAACAAATTACAAATCCATTCTGAATGAAGACTCCTCCCAGTCCTTATTTGAATGCATCAATGCACACCACAAAATATTCATTTGGATTTGCAATTCTCAATATTGGAACACTAGTTAACAGTTGCTTCAATTGCTGGAAGCTTCTCTCACAATCTTCTGTCCACTGAAACGTCTTCTCCTTCCTTTGCAAGGAAGTGATAGGGTGAGATATCCTCGAGTATCCTGTGATAAAACTTCGTAATAACAAGATATATCCATAAAGGATCTAACTTCTATCATGTTCCATGGTGTTATCCATTCTCTGATGGCCTCAATCTTCTTAGGATCTACAACTATCCCATCCTTCGAAATAATATGCCCCAAGTAATGGATCTTCTTTTGATAAAATTAGCACTTGCTCAATTTGGCATACAACTGGTGCCCTCTTAGAACTTGTAGCACCATCCTTAGATGTTGTTCATGCTCTTCCTCTAACTTGGAATACACCAGAATGTCATCTAGGAAGACTATGACAAACTTTTATAGATAGTCCCTAAATACACCATTCATCAGGCACATAAAAACAACAGGTGCATTCGATAGCCCAAACGACACCACTGTGAACTCGTAATGACCATACCTTGTTTTAAAGGTGGTCTTGCTGATGTCTTCATCCTTTATCCTTACTTGATGATATCCTTACCTGAGATCTATCTTCAAAAATATCTTTGCATCCTTCAACTGATCGAAGAGGTCATCAATCCTCAGCAGAGGCTACTTGTTCTTTACAGTTACTTTGTTCAAATGTTTGAAATCGATACACAATATCAACGTCCCATCCTTATTCTTCATGAACAAGACCAGGGCACCCCAAGGTGACACGCTTGGGCATATATACCCCTTCTTCAGAAGCTCTTCAAGATGAAATTGCAGCTCTTTCAGCTTTGGCGTACTCATTCTGTTAGGAGTTTTCGACACTGGAGCTGCTCCAGGTATCAAGTTTACAGAGAAGTAAATATATATCTTCAAAGGTAATTTGGGTACCTCCTAAAATACATATTCAAACTCCTTTAGTACTGCATGATCTCCAATATTTGAGACCTCATCCTTAAATACTTCCTCCACATGGGCTACAAATAAATGTCAACCTTTCATGTAGCACTTCTTCAACTGCATTTTTGAGATTTCTCTTATAGCAACAACTCTAGGAATTCCTTGGACTATTCTCTGATTCCCTTCCTTATCCAGGCAAGTGAATGCCTTGTTACGATAGTCCAATATGGCATGGTGTTGGTCCAACCAGTCCATCCCAATTAGACAGTAATAAGAACCTAAAGGAAAAATGTTCAATTCAACCTTTGTGCTAAATCCATTCATGTCCACTGGACATGAATCAACTAACTCAGTGACTTTTCTCTTGGTTCCTATAGCCAGCTTCACTAACCAAGACTTTTCATATTTTCTTTTCAACAATTTCAAACTTTCCACCACTCTAGGATCTATATAACTATGAATATCTCCTGAATCAATTAAAATAGTAAATGGTTGGTTGTTAATCATACCTTCTAATTCAATCATGTGCAACTGATATTCAACTTGCTTATTGTCCAGGGCTGTGTAGATCCTTGGTACTCTACTTCCCATGTCCTCCACTATTTCTGCCTGTTGCACATTGTGGACAACTCTCTCTTTGTCATTTTTGTGGGGGAAATCTCTATACCAATGATTTCCTTTACAGCCCCAACATTCCATAGGTGGATTTCTTGGAAATTTTCCACCCACTTCAACCTTCCTGGGCTCTCTAAAAGATGGTTGTCCTTGAGGATTGTTCTTGAAAAATGGTGGTTTGTTTCCCTTTTTCCTCTACTCCCTCTTAAACTTATTCTTGTCTTCCCAAGATTTTTGGAAGGTAGGATTTTATTTTTGTTGATCATATAAGCATTTTCCTCTCCGTAAGGTTTTTTCCATAGTATTTGGGTCATCATACTGGATATTTTCACTAATGGAAGATGGCAGTCCACTCGCATAGCTTTGAATTTTGACATTCTCATCTCTGATGAAGGGAACATACTTCAGAAATTCCAAAAATCTTTGTTCGTATTCATCAATGGTCATGCTACCCAGCTTGACTTGAAATAACTCTTTCATCTTCGTGTCATAGTATCTCTTAGTTAATTACTTATTTTCAAAATGACTCTTAAACTCTCTCCAAGTAACATTCTTCTCTCTGACGTGTTGTACTTGCATAAGCTTATCCCACCATATAGATGCCTTTCCTTTAAGTTGGTAAATGGAAATTCTTCCCTCTGCATGAGAAGAATAGTTTTGCAGCTGGAAATATTTCCTCATGCCAAGCAACCAAGTCTCGACATCTTCATCTTTCTGGTGTTCTCCATCAAAAGTAGGAGGTTTAATATTGTTCATTTCACCCTTCAGTTCATCCACTCCAGATATCCTATGTGTTTTTGTAGGATATGGGCTTGAACTAATGTGTGCCTCCTTATTGGAATGTTTCAGGGAGTGATGATGATGCCTGCTAATGATTCTTGATCTTCTTTTCCTCTCAGGATTATTGCGACTCCCTATTTTTCTTGAGTCACTCTCCTTATCCAACTTCCTTTCGATTCTTTCCAGACTCTGCATCAACTTTAAGTTAAATTTTCCTTATTGATCCCTAACTTTCATGAGCTTTCTACTATCATCTCAGTGATCCTGGGCGTATTTCTACAATTGTTCAATGATTTTCATCATATTCTCTTCCTTATCTATCTCTTCTCCATGTCCATTGGATTTCAATCCTTCAACTCCCAAATGGACATCCATTCCTTTTGCTTCATCCTCGAAACTGGAAGTAGTTCATGCCTCTTCCATTTCCTTTGCACTTAATGACAATTCTATTCAGTTCTGGCACTTTCTAAAATTCTGCATCACCATCTGTAGACAACCGGAATTTTTCATCCCATTATTCCTTAACAAATCCCACATCATTCATAAACAAATTTGATTCAAGAAAATGTTCAGTTTTCATGAATTTTCCGATCTTTGCTCGAATCTGTAATAAAATCAGGCCTTAGCCCTTTTCTCTCAGTTCCCCAACCCACGGGACCATGGGTTGTGACCAAGCACTAGATCTCAAGGTTCTCTATTCGGGACTTCGTCTTTCGAAAAACTCCAATCATAGCACATCAATTACTCAGATTTCAAAATTACTGAACTCGCGAGGAAGGTAGATCAGTCGTCCGCCATACCTAACATCCGATGGCATACATACACAAGGGGATTTCTATCATCGAAACCTCTAGGACTTCGGAGTTTCAGGTTTTGGAGGTTCGGGACTTCGGTCCTGGAAGCTCCCACTCTCGCTTCCCTCCCAACTCACGACTTTCGAACTTCTGACCTTTCTAGCCTCCGGGCCCACAACAGAGCTTTCACCAACCACGATGGTGAGACGTGGTGTACTTAATAAGGTCCACGTTACCCCAGACGACATTATCTAGCCCCACTACATCTAATTTTTCCTTCAAGACCCACTGACATGTGGCACACATCCCATGTGTCCATGTCCATATAAGTGGCCTCAACATGACCCACTACTTTGGCTCTTCGGGACTTCTTAATTTTAGGCTTTGGGAGTTTGTGCGTCAACACATCCCACTTCTCCCAAAAGCCGAACTCCGAAAATTACAATATTCTATTCTATTTGATCCAATGGTTAAGATCTTTTTCCCAGATATATGGTGTAGATCTTCTCGGGATTTCAGAGTTTCAAGTTTCGAAGGTATGTGTCTCAACACACTCCGCTTCTCCCGATTGTCAAACTTTGAAAGGCCTCCACGATAACCTTCCTGCACTTTCTTCGGATTTGATGGTCATGAAGGAATCTCCTTTTTCCAAAACATATCCTATGGATCCAACACCCCAAGTGTTGCATTCTCTCTCTCTCTATGGTCAAACACCACATTGGCTGGGGTTTTATTCTATGCTACTCCTCCTGAGCTTCGTAACACAACCAAGTAACCCGTTGACACTAAGAAATATTCTAAGATTCGAAATTGGTTCCATCCGAACACCATTTCCACTCGAAACCTTGGGTCCAAATACCACTTATTCGGCCCATCTAGGCTCAACATTGAAACCTAGGGCTCTGATCCATATTCTAACATCCCCAACCATCCAAACACCGAGTAATGCTACCATACAGAATTTACATCTTATATAAAATATATTCTTTTTAATGAACTTAACACAATTAACATAGAGTTACTGTTATCATACATAATTAAATAAAATTAAGAGCAATTCATACAAGCAACGAAATGGATGAAGAAATACAACATCACAACAACATGCATAAAATACATAATTAAACACAAAATGATGCTTATCTTTTATCTAGATTAAATCCACCAACTACGTGCATACCTTCCACGAACCCCCCATCCATAAACCACATTACTCATCATTCTCAGCAGTAGGTCACCCCCGAGATGGGAATAAACTCCACTGGGAAAGGTAATTCTAGGCTAGGCAAGGACAACAAGGAAGTTGCACAAAGAAACAAGAAGGATATTTTATCATAGGAGCCACTTATGCCCACAACACACAAACCCTCATTCCCCACACACCTTCTCCACCCCAGGAGGATACACCTTCACTAATACAAGTCCATCGGCCAGTACACCTCCCTTACCTTGGGCTTCAGTAATAGGCTGGACTAGAAGTCTCAGAGTATTGTGGCTGCTACAGGACTCCCTTCCAGGAGAACTCACTTCCCTGCAGACTCTCTCACCTGGGAGAGATGCTCACATGTCTGATAACCATCCTTTAACTTAGCTATAGCTAGGTACAATTAACAACAAAATAAACAGTAATAGAAACAATAACAGGGAAAAATGGGTATGGACCTGAAAAGGAAACAACCTAACGCTAAGTCATAACACAACTCAGGAAACTACAATTGCATCAGGCTTCACAGGAAACAACATAGGACAACTTTCTCATTTCTAGTTTCAGAGGTGTGAGAGGTATGCTGAGGTCAGACAATGCAGAGGCAAGAACAATTCACATACAGGATGGGAGAATGGTAGGATGACCAACCTTCCCATAAGGGTTTCCTTCATTGTGCGCAGGTATGCAGAGGCAAGACGGTTCAGACAGAGTACCACCAGCGAACTCAGACGGAGGATGGAAGGAAAATGACTCGCGAACCCCCCAACACAACTGACGCTTCTGCTTTTAATTTCATGATCCCAGGTCGACACTTGTCTTCTTGGAGCTACATACATTCCATTTAGCTTACGTCCCCCAGCCACCAGGAACTTAGGATAAACAAATCATATAATTTTCACTTTAGTCTTCAGGAAATAATATTAAAATATTATTCCTCTAGAGGTAAGTCCCCTAGTTTGGCCCCTAGACCCAATACTTAGCCCCCTTTTACTTACCCTACCTAGTGGAGTTTAGTCCCCCATAACTCTTCTTCATGGTCGGTCTACATGTAGCAATGTTTATATTTTATTAATAATGATCTACATAATTACATATACAAAATATTAGGCTCCTCGCCTTGTCATCTGGCTCACTATCCTAATAAACACATAAGTCTTTTAGCCTATAACCACTTGGCTCACCAACCTATAAGCAAAATCACAATTCAAAAGGGGCTTGACCTTGGGGTATTATAGTTTGGGTGTTGAGTTAAATCACTCACAAGTTGTGGTTCTGCAATCATCATTGACTGTTAATCTGCTTCAAAGAGTCCACATCAACCGTTAGATCAAATCAAGTGGAAGGATAGGATAAGTAGGGAAAAAGGTTTGAGAATTCGAATACCCATTGGACGTTGGATCATTCTAAGTAGAAGGATGGGATAAGATAGAAGAACAACACTGAACATAGATTGAGCCATCGATATAATAACATGATCGATGAACAACATTTGGTTCACATCAAAATTTGCGAGGAGGTTACACTTCAGGGAATCTCACTTCAGAAGAATTAGCAAATTGAAAATTTGAAATACCTGAAGTCCCGAAATCCAAAATGAATAAGGACCATCGGATCTAGAGGATATACGATGATCATTGGATCAGGGTTGTTGGTCAACAGATCACCTCAGCAAGGACATGTGGGAGATCTACATCTACAGACCACGTCAACAAGAAGTTGTGAGAGTCCATGTCAGCAATCCATGTCAGCAAGGACACGTGGCACAGTTAGTGAATGACAAGTGTCAAGTTGAAATCAGTATTTCAAGTACGTGAAAATCATGAATCTGAGTGACACATGGCAGATACTCATCTTGTGACATGTCATCAAGTGACGTAAGCATGTTACATCACTCTAGGAGTTTCACCACTAGAAAAATACAAAACATGGTTCATCCGATATAAAGAAACACTTCAAGAGCATTCTCATCCATCGATCTACTACAGGGGAAGGATAGTGTAAGTGGAAGTGTTTACCGACAACAAGCGGTCTCCACCGTATTGTGACTTACTCAACAGGTGATCGCTCCAGAGGAAAATGGAGAGACATCTATTTGAAACCTCCAAAGTCCCAAATGTCAAAGTCCCGAAGTGGAAATGGTTGGTTCGATCTGAAGAATACTTCAGTTTCATTCTCAATTGTTGATCAAAACACAATGGAAGGATAGCGTAAGTATAATAGACGAAGTTGTGAAGTAATATGTGGCCATCCACCTCAATGCTTGATTAGGACCTAGCCGTCAGATTAAACAATGAAAGGATGAGTGTAAGGATCAAATCTAACCATTGATTTGTTTATGGGAAATAAACCGTTTGATCTGATTTGAAGGTTTGAAAATTTGAAGCAGAGAGAGATGAAGTAAAGACTCGATACATAAGTTTTTCCAGATTTAGAAAATAAGGGTGGTTGGGTGGTGCAAGGGTAGGTTGGTGCCTGCAAAGGGAGTTGGTGCTTCCTTGTCAGTTGTAGTTGACTAAACAAGGGTTCGTAGCCTCCTACTATTTTGTTATGGTGAATAAGTGTGTGGGTGCATCCTGATCAGTTGGTGCTGATCAAAAAGGAAGAATATCCTCCTTCTATGTAACATGTAAAAACAATTTTGCAGTTAATAGAAAAATGTTTGTGGTTTTCCCAATTGGGTTCCACGATAAAATATTGTGTCAAAATTCTATGTGGATAAATAAAATAAAATTGATAAAATTAATTTGTCATTGATTCACCCCCCCCTCTCAGTGACAATATCGGATCCTTCAACTTCTATGTCAATCCAGTGAACTGCCTTGGTCAATATGGCACACCTCCACCTAGAGGCTTCATACATTATGCTCTTCCAGTTTTCTAATGCTTCTTCTAAATCTGATGAGCATGCACTTTCACTTCGCCAACTTAGATTTCCATCTTCTGTAGAATTAATATAATCATGTTGTCCTACTGTTAGTTTATAGATGTTCTCTAACTCATAGGCATGATCTTCTTCTCTTTTTGGTTCTGTGTATCTGCGACCTTCATCAGGATCAAGAGGTGCAATGAACCTAAGGCCATCACCTTCAAATTCCATTCTTCTCTTTTTTAGTTCAACGAGAGTCAAATTTTTGAAATCCCAATAAATTCCTAACAACGCAGGGTAGGGGAAACTATCATCCACAATCTCAATCACTTCGAAATATGAAAATTTCCTTACTTCATCAATGTCCACAGGGACATGCTCTAGTATTCCAAAGGGGCTCACTGCCTGGTGATTATCCATCCTAATCCTAATAGGAGAGTAAATCAACTTAGGTTTTCCCATCAATGCCCAAGTCTGCTTCATTATAAAATTTACTTTTGATCCCAAGTCAAGGACCACATAGTCTATGTCGTAGTCTCCAATCTGAGCCCTAAGGTGCAGTTCCTTGCCTGTCCTCCTTTTTATAGATACTCGATTCACATATCTAATCAGTAGAGGATATATTCTCCCAATTTCATACTTTCTTATTAGGTGTTGTAGCTCTTGCAAAACGCTTTCATATTTAATCAAATTAATGAAAGTATACAGGAAGTCCATAAGCTTACTTACCTCTTTTCCTTGTCTAACTAGGGAAGACTGATCAAATGCTAGAGGAATTTCACATTCCCTTACTTCCAGTTGTTCCCTATATGAAGAATCCTATTCTCCTACAAATTATCTTCTTGCTTCTTCAAAGGTATGCTTTTCTTTCCTTGGATCAAACAATTGTGTCTTCTCTGCATCTCTTCTGATCCCTAATCCATCTGTAGTATTTTCTGGAGTCACCTGATCTTCTCCTATAACAATGCCTCCTCTATTAATAACAATGACTCTGGTATCATCACCACGAGGTTATAATGATATTAGTTGTACTTGTTGGTTTCCCCCTCGTCTTTCCTAAAGTTTTGCTAACAATATTGGACAATCTTCAATGACATGATCAAATGAATTACAGTAGTTGCAAGTAGTACAAGGGTTCTGAAAATCCCTTACCAAATGACCTAGTTGGGCATAGTTATAGAAAATGATCTGACCTCGACCTCAACCCATTCCTCCTCCTCGTCCTCTTCCTCTGAATCCACCGTGAGGGTTGAAGTTTCCTCTTCCCGGGGAATTGAAATGCACAATATTTCCTTCTCACTGTAATTCTCCTTGAATTCTATATATGTATCCCTTGATCTTTCATGCATGAGTTCATAATACCTACAGTATGCCTGGGCACTATTTCTTGATAAATGCTCCCCCAGAGCCTTCTAGGGAGCGCTATAGTGCTCCGGTGTCTTGGTTACTATAGCGATGGTTTCCTTTTTCTAGGGAAATTTTCAAGTATTTTTCTTGTTGGGTATAGCCTTTAGATATTCCTCTTTAGCTCAAAGTTTCTTCTATTTGAACTTGGCTCTTGTTTGATTATAAACTTGTTTTCCTTCATTCTTTTTAGTCTTTATTAAGTTTGTATTTTCTTTCTTGATTGCAAAATCGACCCTTTCTTTCTCATATTTGGTTTCCCTTTTTGCGACTCTTTATGATTATTCGACTTTTTAGAGGAAAGAAAAAGAAATATTATTGATCACGGGTCTATTGATTTCTTTGTCTTTGATCTCTTACTCAATTCTTCAAGACTATAAGTATGACTTTTTGATTTCTTAGTGTTTTTGGATCTTTGATTGAGCAGTTTGATATTTATTTTTCTTTCGATCTCTTGATTATTGTTGCGAATATATTTATTTTTATGTTCTTTTACTTCATACTCTTTTCAATCCTAATAGTGAACTATTTCATTATTAGTTAAAGAACAAAACATAATATGAAAATCATTGTTTGGATCTAAAATTGAACAAAGAAGGATTTATATGCATTGGTTTTGAATATTGAAAGGTTTTTCTTTTTGATAATTTGGCGAATGTGTGAATTCTTGTTTGGGAACAAATAGAATAAAGTTTTTTCATTTCTTTTGAGTGTTTATTAGTGATGAAAAGAAAGAATCTAATCTCCTTCCCATAGCTAGAAGTTCATAGAAAGGAAATTTTCATATCATTCTTTTTACCTTCTTGTGGAGTCGAGTCTCAAAATATCATTATTTTCACTATCATTCACCCTTGAGTAACAAACAACCACGAAAATAAGCACTAATTAAAAATGAACTAGAAACTTTTCTTTTTAGATGTTTATGCCAACAATAGACCAGGGATAGATTTTTCGAATAGAATGTGAGGATAACTCTCCAAATAATCAAATACAAACACAAAACCTTGTGATAGAGAGAGAAAATCCAACTTCTATATAAGCATAGTTGGGATCCCCCTCTCACACAAGGGTTATATATGAGGTCATGCACGGGAGAGGAATGAAGATGATCTCTTTGAGGCTTAACCAATCATAGAGGAATGATAGTATATTGAGGGTTCTTCCTGAGAATCATTTTTTTTCATTTTCTCTAGGAGCTTCATGATTTTTGAATCCATTTGGGGTCCTCAAAAGTTTACCAGTCCACTTGTCCTTATTTCTCTTAAAGAATTTCAAACTTGATATCCTACCCATACATTCAGACCCAACTGTCGACTGTACCCACCCAAAGGTTGACTATGAGTTGGTAACCTTAGTGGCCATAATATTTAGGGTATTTACACAAGGTGACGAAGAAGGGAAGTCTTTGATGTACCTGGATCGATAATTGGTCAAAATCACTCGGGCTCCTTGGAGGGTAACCCACAGGTAAAATCATGAGGAAAATTGCACCAAGGCATAAGTTTTTTAAGCAATCCACCAATGCAACTGGTCCACCTGCTCAATCCTAACCCCTTCTCAATTTGTTCTTGTGATGTTGGATTTCATCACCAACTAGTAAGTTTACTGAGAGAAGTTATTGTTTTC
Organism: Picea engelmannii; assembly: GCA_009831015.1. Taxonomy (NCBI): domain Eukaryota; kingdom Viridiplantae; phylum Streptophyta; class Pinopsida; order Pinales; family Pinaceae; genus Picea; species Picea engelmannii. The sequence continues at coordinate 115,557 of ML798119.1, forward strand.
CTTGTTGATTTTCTAGATTTTTAGCAAATGTTGTTTGTTCACCCTAGTTGTCCTTAAGATTGGTACTATGGTTGAAAAAGGTCTTCTTCGATCACGTAGGATGAAATGGTTTCCTCTGGAAGGATATGAACCCTTACCTCCTAACTCACCTGAATACACTTACCGTGAAGAGGTTGAAAACTATTCAGACATTGGTATTGTTGCTACTCCTTTGATTGAACATCCTAAGGGAGCTATAGTAGTATTTTAGGAAGGTCCTACCCCTCCTGCAAACTAGTCTTTGACCAAACCTCTTGATCCAATCCTTCTCTGATTATACTCCTCAGGAAACATCATATTTGAATATTATCCTAGGTTACCTTCAAGGCCATACAAAGAAAGTGACATGGAATCAGAACAACAAAATCCAAATGAAGAATATACAACCCCTGTCCACTCTACTAAAATGGTATATCCACATAAAACTCATGTTCATCCTATATGGAGAACTCCATCGAGTCGTGATATTTGTGAAAAAAATAATTTGAACCGACCACTCTTTAACCCTTCACATACATCTATAACCACTGGTGCAAATGCAGGACCATTGAGTTAGTACTCTGACCACCCTGTCGAAAAACACTCAATATTTCTACCACTTCAGGACAAATAACAAGTGAAACAAGACTTGTACTACCTATTCATTTAAAAAGTACGATGACAGTCACACCAGCAATGCCTCTTCAAGAAACAACTTCATACATGTCAAAAAATCCCATTTGGATATCTTCACATCATAGAATACAAAACCCTCTCATTCCACAAAACCCAACTATAGGACAAGTACATATTGGGGTGCAATCCTCTGTTACCGGAAAAATCCCTACTGGGGGGAAACTTTGGTTCATTGGACAAATCCCGACTGGGGGAAACCCTCGTTTAGTGGAAAAGTCCTAACTGGGGGGAAACACACATTCAGTGGAAAAATCCTAGTTGTTACCCAACCTATGGTAGGGGGACAATTTCAAAATTATTTTGTCGAAAACCCACAACAATCCTAGGGACCACCCAAGGGAGGACCTCTTAATCAACCATATCAAGGAGGATATTCAAATACCAACCCGCAGGGAGGATCTATAAATCCCAATACTTCTATAATATATTATTTACAACCCTTCCTAGGTGTCCCCAATACCGCTTTGGGTGCTCAATGCCAATCATCTTTTCCTTCGCATGGTCAAATCAGTTACCCTCCTCAGAATCAACTGTGTTACTCTCCTCAAGGTCAACCTAGTTACCCTCCTCAGGGACAACCTAGTTACCCTCATCGGGGCCAAATTGGTAATCATCCCCAAGGTCAAACTGGTTATCCCCCTTTAGGTTACACTGGTAATTATCTGCAAGCCCAAATGGGTTTGTGTTGGACAACTAAGAGGTAGGGGTGAATCAGTGGTTACCGTGCTTAAACAATTATGCTTAATTTAAACTCTTTGCAGAGAACTTAATGCCAATCACAATAATTCAAGGAGGTAAGCAATAGAACATTCGACATCAGTCACACATATGAAATATACAGAGACAAATATTTCCTGAGGAAACCTATAAAGGGTAAAAACCTCTTCTTCTTCATATGATAAGTAATATTTACATTCTGTACATTATCATACATATGAGATCCAACTCATTATGAGGCTACAACCTCTATTTTTCAAGATGCAACTTGCTGAGAGCACCAACTCTCTATTTTCTCTAGCACCTACTAGAAGGAAGCACCAACTCCCTGGTTTCTCTAGCACCCACTAGAAGGAAGCAACAAATCCCTAAGTGTTCCATCACCAACTAGATGGAAGCACCAACTTCCAGTCACATAGGCACCAACCTGTAGAACAGAGAACAACAGTTCTCCCTTGCACCACCCTGCCACCCTGGTTTCTCTGGCTGCAACCAAACTGAAGCTACAACTCTCTGTGTTCAAGCACCCACTTGAACCTCTGAGGAAAACATTCCTCCCTAGCACCTCTCTACCACCCTGACATATAAAGTTTTCTATATATAAATTTATCATAGTGATACAATATTTATCAATGGCTTACCTATCTCATCACTGTTCTGCTACACTTCTCTGATCTACCTGCATCAGTGTCTTCCTGCACCCCCTTCCTTATGCTTCACTCTACCTCCTTCTACACACATGAATCACTCTCAACAACACCTAATCTCTTCTTTGTTCTGTGTTTTTATTCTCTCTGTGCATCTTCTGCATCCTCTATTCACAATGCTTCTGCATGCTCTCCCCATGTCGAGTGATCTGCCTGATCATCATTACAACTTTTCATCTTCTCTAGCGGTTAAACCCATGCATCCATCATCACTGGGTGTTATGTCAAGATTCCTTAGCCTCTCCAGCATTTGAGACTCTTTGTCTTCTCTATCATAGTCGAGCTCATTCCCTCTGTTGCAGTTCCAGGATCCAACGGTCTTACATCTTTCAATAGACTCTATGAACAGTCTTCATGCCACTAGAATATGCCTCGAGACTCTTCATCTTCTCTGGTGATCACCTTGAAGTCTCTTCAAGTCCTCTGGCAGAAACCATCAGTTGCTTCTAGCAGTTACACTGTGAACCTTCAAGAAAATGCATCAAAAAATGAATCGCCAACCATCCAAGAGTCATGATTCAGTTCTACTAACTGAATCGTAACTGATTGATTAACTGTGAAGAGAAACAATATCCCTTCTATTATATTTCCAAGTATCCAACATCGTTGGATTACAAGCATAGGGTCTCAAGTTGATTTCGCCATTTCGCATTTCGACATTTCAAAATTTTGGCATTCCTGTGAAGAAGTGTCTCGACACTCCAAGTCATAATCCCTGAAACAGAGCCAGATCAATGGTACACAAGACTTCATAATCTGATCCCTTCTTTTCTTAATCGAACGACTGATGGGATTTCAACGTTTTTCCCGTCGAGTCATCGTGACTCCAACATTATAAAATTGATGATCACAAAATCTTCGAAGAGTTCGGACGGTTCACATAACCCACTGAGATGGTGTTGACGGGAGAAATTGATTGTCCATCAACTGGAAGAATGAGTCTAGTCTGGGGTTGTCTAAATAACCCAAGCCATTTGGTGTAACTCGTTCTGACGGGTTTAATGGCTCCATTAGCCAATCTAAGAATCCTAAAAGAAACGAATAAAAGAGAGAAATAAATAACTAATTACTAAACACTATATATATGTGTACATATGATCTAATGTAACTGTAGTAGCTATATTTAAGTAGAAGATATACAAGTCTCATTTATTTACATGATTTACAAGCTACAATTTTTAATCGAAACTATGAAAATAAATGGAAAAATGATTACTTCTAGGAAGAACATAAAGAAAGCATATAAAAATATTTATTGTTTTTCTTTTATAAATTTAAAGAATCTTGCAAAAAAGTTAATGAAACATGAACATGTGGATAGTCAAATCTGAACCATACATTCATTGTTTCATTCATAAACAACTTAACTAAATAACACATTTAATTACCTGTCGTTAATCAATGAAATTGGTATTTATCTTTTTGTGTTGTATGAGCTCCTACCTGTACTGTTGTTAAGAGAAACCTATAATAGAACAATACTAGCATTTCCAGAATACATTCAAAGAAGTATTTGATATTGGAGTAAATTAATAACAATAGGAAGACAACTAATTAAAAATTGTGTGATCTTAAGATAATCAATATTTAAGAACGAAAGAAAACTCAATTCTGGGTATTGATATTATCCATCATTTAACATTAGAAATAAATTCCATAATAATCAAATGATTGATTGATCATACATAAAAAATGGAATAAGAAATTATGGGCAGCATATAACATTTAACAGTATGAAAACACCATATGATTGACAAGCTAAAGATAAAATCAACCGTTATAACATTTTCATAATATAACAATAATGAAAGAATGAAATGGAATAAGTATCACACAGGTCTAAAGCCAAAGATGAATTACTTTCCCATATTCTTTCTCAAAATCACATGCCCGTATTGTAGTCCTGGAAGAATTGTTTTGGATAATAAACTCTTAAAGATTGGAAAAATTAATATATAAATAATAATAATTAAATATGTATTGATAAAAAATAACTAAAGCTATTTAAATCAATGCATAATCAATTATTGAAAGAATATGAAGATATTATATGAAAATAAAATCATTTTACTTACAGGACAAAAGCCATTAAGCAACCTGGAATTCCATATTCTTCTTTAAAAATTCTCGTCCATTCTCCCAAAGCTTCCAGCCATCCATTACTCCATTTGAAAAGAAATAAAAAAGTTTACAAAAGAAATAATATACAAAAGAGAAAGTATTAAAATCCTCCTCTCCAATTCTTCCATCCTCTTGGCTCTGATCTTTCTCATATATTTATAAAATGAATGAACAGTCTAGGAGTCACTTTTAATTTCTGCCACCTGAAATTTGCCTCTAAACGAGACCTAAATATCTCTCAAATCGTGCATTGTTTTGGGAAAATATCTAAACCAAAGGTAAATGGGTCCATTTTGGTTATGGGTTTTCAACCGTTTCTCCAAATTCCTCACGGTTTCGCTGCAATTAGTCCTTCAAAATCATGTGTCTGATCTTGACGCCTTTCCAAATTTTA